>CAXAJV010000016.1:9496378-9727378 GCA_963969225.1 Xylocopa violacea | reverse complement strand
GCCAGGAATGTTGCCAAATATTACAGCCGCGATGTTAGATTGGGTTAGGTTAGGTTATATTACGTTATTGATGTATATAAAGGTCCCACGGAGACGTAGAGGCCAACAAGCCAGGAATGTTGCCAAATATTACCGCCCATTTGTTAGGTTGGGTTAGGTTAGGTTATATTACGTTCTTGATGTATATAAAGGTCCCACGCAGACGTAGAGGCCAACCCGCCAGGAATGTTGTCAAATATTACCGCCGAAATGTTAGATTGGGTTAGGTTAGGTTATATTACGTTATTGTTGTATATAAAGGTCCCACGGAGACGTAGAGGCCAACTCGCAAGGAATGTTGTCAAATATTACCGCCGAGATAATAGGTTGGGTTAGATTAGGTTATATTACGTTGTTGTAGTATATAAAGGTCCCACGGAGACGCAGAGGCCAACTCGCGAGCAATGTTGTCAAATATTACCGCCGAGATGATGTGTTGGATTAGGTTAGGTTATATTACGTTATTGATGTATATAAAGGTCCCACGGATACGTAGAGGCCAACAAGCCAGGAATTTTGCCAAATATTACCGCCGAGATGTGAGGTTGGGTTAGGTTAGGCTATATTACGTTATTGATGTATATAAAGGTCCCACGGTGCCGTAGAAGCCAACTCGCCAGGAATGTTGCCAAATATTATCGCCGCGATGTTAGATTGGGTTAGGTTAGGTTAGACTACGTTATTGACGTATATAAAGGTCCCACGGAGACGTAGAGGCCAACTCGCCAGGAATGTTGTCAAATATTACAGCCGCGATGTTAGATTGGGTTAGGTTAGGTTATATTACGTTATTGTTGTATATAAAGGTCACACGGAGACGTAGAGTCCAGCAAGCCAGGAATGTTGCCAAATATTACCGCCGAGTTGTTAGGTTGGGTTAGGTTAGGTTATATTTCGTTATTGATGTATATGAAGGTCCCACGGAGACGTAGAGGCCAACTCGCCAGGAATGTTGTCAAATATTACAGCCGCGATGTTAGATTGGGTTAGGTTAGGTTATATTACGTTATTGTTGTATATAAAGGTCCCACGGAGACGTAGAGTCCAACAAGCCAGGAATGTTGCCAAATATTACCGCCGAGTTGTTAGGTTGGGTTAGGTTAGGCTATATTACGTTCTTGATGTATATAAAGGTCCCACGCAGACGTAGAGGCCAACTCGCCAGGAATGTTGTGTAATATTACTGCCGAGATGATAGGTTGGGTTAGGTTAGGTTATATTTCGTTATTGATGTATATGAAGATCCCACGGTGACGTAGAAGCCAACTCGCCAGGAATGTTGTCAAATATTACCGCCGAAATGTTAGTTTGGGTTAGGTTAGGTTATATTACATTATTGATGTATACAAAGGTCCCACGGCGACGTAGAGGCCCACTCGTCAGGAATATTGTCAAATATTACCGCCGAGATGTTAGGTTGGGTTAGGTTAGGTTATATTACGTTCTTGATGTATATAAAGGTCCCACGCAGACGTAGAGGCCAACCCGCCAGGAATGTTGTCAAATATTACCGCCGAAATGTTAGATTGGGTTAGGTTAGGTTATATTACGTTATTGTTGTATATAAAGGTCCCACGGAGACGTAGAGGCCAACTCGCAAGGAATGTTGTCAAATATTACCGCCGAGATAATAGTTTGGGTTAGATTAGGTTATATTACGTTGTTGTAGTATATAAAGGTCCCACGGAGACGCAGAGGCCAACTCGCGAGCAATGTTGTCAAATATTACCGCCGAGATGATGTGTTGGATTAGGTTAGGTTATATTACGTTATTGATGTATATAAAGGTCCCACGGATACGTAGAGGCCAACAAGCCAGGAATTTTGCCAAATATTACCGCCGAGATGTGAGGTTGGGTTAGGTTAGGCTATATTACGTTATTGATGTATATAAAGGTCCCACGGTGCCGTAGAAGCCAACTCGCCAGGAATGTTGCCAAATATTATCGCCGCGATGTTAGATTGGGTTAGGTTAGGTTAGACTACGTTATTGACGTATATAAAGGCCCCACGGAGACGTAGAGGCCAACTCGCCAGGAATGTTGTCAAATATTACAGCCGCGATGTTAGATTGGGTTAGGTTAGGTTATATTACGTTATTGTTGTATATAAAGGTCCCACGGAGACGTAGAGGCCAACTCGCCAGGAAAGTTGTCAAATATTACCGCCGAGATGATAGGTTGGGTTAGGTTAGGTTATATTACGTTATTGTTGTATATAAAGGTCCCACGGAGACGTAGAGTCCAACAAGCCAGGAATGTTGCCAAATATTACCGCCGAGTTGTTAGGTTGGGTTAGGTTAGGTTATATTTCGTTATTGATGTATATGAAGGTCCCACGGAGACGTAGAGGCCAACTCGCCAGGAATGTTGTCAAATATTACAGCCGCGATGTTAGATTGGGTTAGGTTAGGTTATATTACGTTATTGTTGTATATAAAGTTCCCACGGAGACGTAGAGTCCAACAAGCCAGGAATGTTGCCAAATATTACCGCCGAGTTGTTAGGTTGGGTTAGGTTAGGTTATATTACGTTCTTGATGTATATAAAGGTCCCACGCAGACGTAGAGGCCAACTCGCCAGGAATGTTGTGTAATATTACTGCCGAGATGATAGGTTGGGTTAGGTTAGGTTATATTTCGTTATTGATGTATATGAAGATCCCACGGTGACGTAGAAGCCAACTCGCCAGGAATGTTGTCAAATATTACCGCCGAAATGTTAGGTTGGGTTAGGTCAGGTTATATTACATTATTGATGTATACAAAGGTCCCACGGCGACGTAGAGGCCCACTCGTCAGAAATATTGTCAAATATTACCGCCGAGATGTTAGGTTGGGTTAGGTTAGGTTATATTACGTTCTTGATGTATATAAAGGTCCCACGCAGACGTAGAGGCCAACCCGCCAGGAATGTTGTCAAATATTACCGCCGAAATGTTAGATTGGGTTAGGTTAGGTTATATTACGTTATTGTTGTATATAAAGGTCCCACGGAGACGTAGAGGCCAACTCGCAAGGAATGTTGTCAAATATTACCGCCGAGATAATAGGTTGGGTTAGATTAGGTTATATTACGTTGTTGTAGTATATAAAGGTCCCACGGAGACGCAGAGGCCAACTCGCGAGCAATGTTGTCAAATATTACCGCCGAGATGATGTGTTGGATTAGGTTAGGTTATATTACGTTATTGATGTATATAAAGGTCCCACGGATACGTAGAGGCCAACAAGCCAGGAATTTTGCCAAATATTACCGCCGAGATGTGAGGTTGGGTTAGGTTAGGCTATATTACGTTATTGATGTATATAAAGGTCCCACGGTGCCGTAGAAGCCAACTCGCCAGGAATGTTGCCAAATATTATCGCCGCGATGTTAGATTGGGTTAGGTTAGGTTAGACTACGTTATTGACGTATATAAAGGTCCCACGGAGACGTAGAGGCCAACTCGCCAGGAATGTTGTCAAATATTACAGCCGCGATGTTAGATTGGGTTAGGTTAGGTTACATTACGTTATTGTTGTATATAAAGGTCCCACGGAGACGTAGAGGCCAACTCGCCAGGAAAGTTGTCAAATATTACCGCCGAGATGATAGGTTGGGTTAGGTTAGGTTATATTACGTTATTGTAGTATATAAAGGTCCCACGGAGACGCAGAGGCCAACTCGCCAGGAGTGTTGTCAAATATTACCGCCGAGATAATAGGTTGGGTTAGGTTAGGTTATATTACGTTATTGTAGTATATAAAGGTTCCACGGAGACGCAGAGGCCAACTCGCGAGGAATGTTGTAAAATATTACCGCCGAGATGATGTGTTGGATTAGGTTAGGTTATATTACGTTATTGATGTATATAAAGGTCCCACGGAGACGTAGAGGCCAACTCGCCAGGAATGTTGTCAAATATTACAGCCGCGATGTTAGATTGGGTTAGGTTAGGTTATATTACGTTATTGTTGTATATAAAGGTCCCACGGAGACGTAGAGGCCAACAAGCCAGGAATGTTGCCAAATATTACAGCCGCGTTGTTAGATTGGGTTAGGTTAGGTTATATTACGTTATTGATGTATATAAAGGTCCCACGGAGACGTAGAGGCCAACTCGCCAGGAATGTTGTCAAATATTACAGCCGCGATGTTAGATTGGGTTAGGTTAGGTTATATTACGTTATTGTTGTATATAAAGGTCCCACGGAGACGTAGAGGCCAACAAGCCAGGAATGAGGCCAAATATTACCGCCCATTTGTTAGGTTGGGTTAGGTTAGGTTATATTACGTTCTTGATGTATATAAAGGTCCCACGCAGACGTAGAGGCCAACTCGCCAGGAATGTTGTGAAATATTACAGCCGAGATGATAGGTTGGGTTAGGTTAGGTTATATTTCGTTATTGATGTATATGAAGGTCCCACGGAGACGTAGAGGCCAACTCGCCAGGAATGTTGTCAAATATTACCGCCGAAATGTTAGGTTGGGTTAGGTTAGGTTATATTACATTATTGATGTATACAAAGGTCCCACGGCGACGTAGAGGCCCACTCGTCAGAAATATTGTCAAATATTACCGCCGAGATGTTAGGTTGGGTTAGGTTAGGTTATATTACGTTCTTGATGTATATAAAGGTCCCACGCAGACGTAGAGGCCAACCCGCCAGGAATGTTGTCAAATATTACCGCCGAAATGTTAGATTGGGTTAGGTTAGGTTATATTACGTTATTGTTGTATATAAAGGTCCCACGGAGACGTAGAGGCCAACTCGCAAGGAATGTTGTCAAATATTACCGCCGAGATAATAGGTTGGGTTAGATTAGGTTATATTACGTTGTTGTAGTATATAAAGGTCCCACGGAGACGCAGAGGCCAACTCGCGAGCAATGTTGTCAAATATTACCGCCGAGATGATGTGTTGGATTAGGTTAGGTTATATTACGTTATTGATGTATATAAAGGTCCCACGGATACGTAGAGGCCAACAAGCCAGGAATTTTGCCAAATATTACCGCCGAGATGTGAGGTTGGGTTAGGTTAGGCTATATTACGTTATTGATGTATACAAAGGTCCCACGGTGCCGTAGAAGCCAACTCGCCAGGAATGTTGCCAAATATTATCGCCGCGATGTTAGATTGGGTTAGGTTAGGTTAGACTACGTTATTGACGTATATAAAGGTCCCACGGAGACGTAGAGGCCAACTCGCCAGGAATGTTGTCAAATATTACAGCCGCGATGTTAGATTGGGTTAGGTTAGGTTACATTACGTTATTGTTGTATATAAAGGTCCCACGGAGACGTAGAGGCCAACTCGCCAGGAAAGTTGTCAAATATTACCGCCGAGATGATAGGTTGGGTTAGGTTAGGTTATATTACGTTATTGTAGTATATAAAGGTCCCACGGAGACGCAGAGGCCAACTCGCCAGGAGTGTTGTCAAATATTACCGCCGAGATAATAGGTTGGGTTAGGTTAGGTTATATTACGTTATTGTAGTATATAAAGGTTCCACGGAGACGCAGAGGCCAACTCGCGAGGAATGTTGTAAAATATTACCGCCGAGATGATGTGTTGGATTAGGTTAGGTTATATTACGTTATTGATGTATATAAAGGTCCCACGGAGACGTAGAGGCCAACTCGCCAGGAATGTTGTCAAATATTACAGCCGCGATGTTAGATTGGGTTAGGTTAGGTTATATTACGTTATTGTTGTATATAAAGGTCCCACGGAGACGTAGAGGCCAACAAGCCAGGAATGTTGCCAAATATTACCGCCCATTTGTTAGGTTGGGTTAGGTTAGGTTATATTACGTTCTTGATGTATATAAAGGTCCCACGCAGACGTAGAGGCCAACTCGCCAGGAATGTTGTGAAATATTACAGCCGAGATGATAGGTTGGGTTAGGTTAGGTTATATTTCGTTATTGATGTATATGAAGGTCCCACGGAGACGTAGAGGCCAACTCGCCAGGAATGTTGTCAAATATTACCGCCGAAATGTTAGGTTGGGTTAGGTTAGGTTATATTACATTATTGATGTATATAAAGGTCCCACGGAGAGGTAGAGGCCCACTCGTCAGGAATATTGTCAAACATTACCGCCGAGATGTTAGGTTGGTTTAGGTTAGGTTATATTACGTTCTTCATGTATATAAAGGGCCCACGCAGACGTAGAGGCCAACCCGCCAGGAATGTTGTCAAATATTACCGCCGAAATGTTAGGTTGGGTTAGGTTAGGTTATATTACATTATTGATGTATATAAAGGTCCCACGGCGACGTAGAGGCCCACTCGTCAGGAATATTGTCAAATATTACCGCCGAGATGTTAGTTTGGGTTAGGTTAGGTTATATTACGTTCTTGATATATATAAAGGTCCCACGCAGACGTAGAGGCCAACTCGCCAGGAATGTTGTCAAATATTACAGCCGCGATGTTAGATTGGGTTAGGTTAGGTTATATTACGTTCTTGATGTATATAAAGGTCCCACGCAGACGTAGAGGCCAACCCGCCAGGAATGTTGTCAAATATTACCGCCGAGATGATAGGTTGGATTAGGTTAGGTTATATTACGTTATTGATGTATATAAAGGTCCCACGGAGACGTAGAGGCCAACCCGCCAGGAATGTTGTCAAATATTACCGCCGAGATAATAGGTTGGGTTAGGTTAGGTTATATTACGTTGTTGTAGTATATAAAGGTCCCACGGAGACGCAGAGCCCAACTCGCGAGCAATGTTGTCAAATATTACCGCCGAGATGATGTGTTGGATTAGGTTAGGTTATATTACGTTATTGATGTATATAAAGGTCCCACGGAGACGTAGAGGCCAACCCGCCAGGAATGTTGTCAAATATTACCGCCGAAATGTTAGGTTGGGTTAGGTTAGGTTATATTTCGTTATTGATGTATATGAAGGTCCCACGGAGACGTAGATGCCAACTCGCCAGGAATGTTGTCAAATATTACAGCCGCGATGTTAGATTGGGTTAGCTTAGGTTATATTACGTTATTGTTGTATATAAAGGTCCCACGGAGACGTAGAGGCCAACTCGCCAGGAAAGTTGTCAAATATTACCGCCGAGATGATAGGTTGGGTTAGGTTAGGTTATATTACGTTATTGTAGTATATAAAGGTCCCACGGAGACGCAGAGGCCAACTCGCCAGGAGTGTTGTCAAATATTACCGCCGAGATAATAGGTTGGGTTAGGTTAGGTTATATTACGTTATTGTAGTATATAAAGGTTCCACGGAGACGCAGAGGCCAACTCGCGAGGAATGTTGTCAAATATTACCGCCGAGATGATGTGTTGGATTAGGTTAGGTTATATTACGTTATTGATGTATATAAAGGTCCCACGGAGACGTAGAGGCCAACTCGCCAGGAATGTTGTCAAATATTACAGCCGCGATGTTAGATTGGGTTAGGTTAGGTTATATTACGTTATTGTTGTATATAAAGGTCCCACGGAGACGTAGAGGCCAACAAGCCAGGAATGTTGCCAAATATTACAGCCGCGATGTTAGATTGGGTTAGGTTAGGTTATATTACGTTATTGATGTATATAAAGGTCCCACGGAGACGTAGAGGCCAACAAGCCAGGAATGTTGCCAAATATTACCGCCCATTTGTTAGGTTGGGTTAGGTTAGGTTATATTACGTTCTTGATGTATATAAAGGTCCCACGCAGACGTAGAGGCCAACTCGCCAGGAATGTTGTGAAATATTACAGCCGAGATGATAGGTTGGGTTAGGTTAGGTTATATTTCGTTATTGATGTATATGAAGGTCCCACGGAGACGTAGAGGCCAACTCGCCAGGAATGTTGTCAAATATTACCGCCGAAATGTTAGGTTGGGTTAGGTTAGGTTATATTACATTATTGATGTATATAAAGGTCCCACGGAGACGTAGAGGCCAACAAGCCAGGAATGTTGCCAAATATTACAGCCGCGATGTTAGATTGGGTTAGGTTAGGTTATATTACGTTATTGATGTATATAAAGGTCCCACGGAGACGTAGAGGCCAACAAGCCAGGAATGTTGCCAAATATTACCGCCCATTTGTTAGGTTGGGTTAGGTTTGGTTATATTACGTTCTTGATGTATATAAAGGTCCCACGCAGACGTAGAGGCCAACTCGCCAGGAATGTTGTCAAATATTACCGCCGAGATAATAGGTTGGGTTAGGTTAGGTTATATTACGTTATTGTAGTATATAAAGGTTCCACGGAGACGCAGAGGCCAACTCGCGAGGAATGTTGTCAAATATTACCGCCGAGATGATGTGTTGGATTAGGTTAGGTTATATTACGTTATTGATGTATATAAAGGTCCCACGGAGACGTAGAGGCCAACTCGCCAGGAATGTTGTCAAATATTACAGCCGCGATGTTAGATTGGGTTAGGTTAGGTTATATTACGTTATTGTTGTATATAAAGGTCCCACGGAGACGTAGAGGCCAACAAGCCAGGAATGTTGCCAAATATTACAGCCGCGATGTTAGATTGGGTTAGGTTAGGTTATATTACGTTATTGATGTATATAAAGGTCCCACGGAGACGTAGAGGCCAACAAGCCAGGAATGTTGCCAAATATTACCGCCCATTTGTTAGGTTGGGTTAGGTTTGGTTATATTACGTTCTTGATGTATATAAAGGTCCCACGCAGACGTAGAGGCCAACTCGCCAGGAATGTTGTGAAATATTACAGCCGAAATGTTAGATTGGGTTAGGTTAGGTTATATTACGTTATTGTTGTATATAAAGGTCCCACGGAGACGTAGAGGCCAACTCGCCAGGAATGTTGTCAAATATTACCGCCGAGATAATAGGTTGGGTTAGGTTAGGTTATATTACGTTGTTGTAGTATATAAAGGTCCCACGGAGACGCAGAGCCCAACTCGCGAGCAATGTTGTCAAATATTACCGCCGAGATGATGTGTTGGATTAGGTTATGTTATATTACGATATTGATGTATATAAAGGTCCCACGGATACGTAGAGGCCAACAAGCCAGGAATTTTGCCAAATATTACCGCCGAGATGTGAGGTTGGATTAGGTTAGGCTATATTAAGTTATTGATGTATATAAAGGTCCCACGGTGCCGTAGAAGCCAACTCGCCAGGAATGTTGCCAAATATTATCGCCGCGATGTTAGATTGGGTTAGGTTAGGTTAGACTACGTTATTGACGTATATAAAGGTCCCACGGAGACGTAGAGGCCAACTCGCCAGGAATGTTGTCAAATATTACAGCCGCGATGTTAGATTGGGTTAGGTTAGGTTATATTACGTTATTGTTGTATATAAAGGTCCCACGGAGACGTAGAGGCCAACTCGCCAGGAAAGTTGTCAAATATTACCGCCGAGATGATAGGTTGGGTTAGGTTAGGTTATATTACGTTATTGTAGTATATAAAGGTCCCACGGAGACGCAGAGGCCAACTCGCCAGGAATGTTGTCAAATATTACCGCCGAGATGATGTGTTGGATTAGGTTAGGTTATATTACGTTATTGATGTATATAAAGGTCCCACGGAGACGTAGAGGCCAACTCGCCAGGAATGTTGTCAAATATTACAGCCGCGATGTTAGATTGGGTTAGGTTAGGTTATATTACGTTCTTGATATATATAAAGGTCCCACGCAGACGTAGAGGCCAACCCGCCAGGAATGTTGTCAAATATTACCGCCGAGATGATAGGTTGGATTAGGTTAGGTTATATTACGTTATTGATGTATATAAAGGTCCCACGGAGACGTAGAGGCCAACTCGCCAGGAATGTTGTCAAATATTACAGCCGCGATGTTAGATTGGGTTAGGTTAGGTTATATTACGTTATTGTTGTATATAAAGGTCCCACGGAGACGTAGAGGCCAACAAGCCAGGAATGTTGCCAAATATTACAGCCGCGATGTTAGATTGGGTTAGGTTAGGTTATATTACGTTCTTGATGTATATAAAGGTCCCACGCAGACGTAGAGGCCAACTCGCCAGGAATGTTGTGTAATATTACTGCCGAGATGATAGGTTGGGTTAGGTTAGGTTATATTTCGTTATTGATGTATATGAAGATCCCACGGTGACGTAGAAGCCAACTCGCCAGGAATGTTGTCAAATATTACCGCCGAAATGTTAGGTTGGGTTAGGTTAGGTTATATTACATTATTGATGTATACAAAGGTCCCACGGCGACGTAGAGGCCCACTCGTCAGGAATATTGTCAAATATTACCGCCGAGATGTTAGGTTGGGTTAGGTTAGGTTATATTACGTTCTTGATGTATATAAAGGTCCCACGCAGACGTAGAGGCCAACCCGCCAGGAATGTTGTCAAATATTACCGCCGAAATGATAGGTTGGGTTAGGTTAGGTTATATTACGTTATTGATGTATATAAAGGTCCCACGGAGACGTAGAGGCCAACTCGCCAGGAATGTTGTCAAATATTACAGCCGCGATGTTAGATTGGGTTAGGTTAGGTTATGTTACGTTATTGTTGTATATAAAGGTCCCACGGAGACGTAGAGGGCAACAAGCCAGGAATGTTGCCAAATATTACAGCCGCGATGTTAGTTTGGGTTAGGTTAGGTTATATTACGTTATTGATGTATATAAAGGTCCCACGGAGACGTAGAGGCCAACAAGCCAGGAATGTTGCCAAATATTACCGCCCATTTGTTAGGTTGGGTTAGGTTAGGTTATATTACGTTCTTGATGTATATAAAGGTCCCACGCAGACGTAGAGGCCAACTCGCCAGGAATGTTGTGAAATATTACAGCCGAAATGTTAGATTGGGTTAGGTTAGGTTATATTACGTTATTGTTGTATATAAAGGTCCCACGGAGACGTAGAGGCCAACTCGCCAGGAATGTTGTCAAATATTACCGCCGAGATAATAGGTTGGGTTAGGTTAGGTTATATTACGTTGTTGTAGTATATAAAGGTCCCACGGAGACGCAGAGCCCAACTCGCGAGCAATGTTGTCAAATATTACCGCCGAGATGATGTGTTGGATTAGGTTATGTTATATTACGATATTGATGTATATAAAGGTCCCACGGATACGTAGAGGCCAACAAGCCAGGAATTTTGCCAAATATTACCGCCGAGATGTGAGGTTGGATTAGGTTAGGCTATATTAAGTTATTGATGTATATAAAGGTCCCACGGTGCCGTAGAAGCCAACTCGCCAGGAATGTTGCCAAATATTATCGCCGCGATGTTAGATTGGGTTAGGTTAGGTTAGACTACGTTATTGACGTATATAAAGGTCCCACGGAGACGTAGAGGCCAACTCGCCAGGAATGTTGTCAAATATTACAGCCGCGATGTTAGATTGGGTTAGGTTAGGTTATATTACGTTATTGTTGTATATAAAGGTCCCACGGAGACGTAGAGGCCAACTCGCCAGGAAAGTTGTCAAATATTACCGCCGAGATGATAGGTTGGGTTAGGTTAGGTTATATTACGTTATTGTAGTATATAAAGGTCCCACGGAGACGCAGAGGCCAACTCGCCAGGAATGTTGTCAAATATTACCGCCGAGATGATGTGTTGGATTAGGTTAGGTTATATTACGTTATTGATGTATATAAAGGTCCCACGGAGACGTAGAGGCCAACTCGCCAGGAATGTTGTCAAATATTACAGCCGCGATGTTAGATTGGGTTAGGTTAGGTTATATTACGTTCTTGATATATATAAAGGTCCCACGCAGACGTAGAGGCCAACCCGCCAGGAATGTTGTCAAATATTACCGCCGAGATGATAGGTTGGATTAGGTTAGGTTATATTACGTTATTGATGTATATAAAGGTCCCACGGAGACGTAGAGGCCAACTCGCCAGGAATGTTGTCAAATATTACAGCCGCGATGTTAGATTGGGTTAGGTTAGGTTATATTACGTTATTGTTGTATATAAAGGTCCCACGGAGACGTAGAGGCCAACAAGCCAGGAATGTTGCCAAATATTACAGCCGCGATGTTAGATTGGGTTAGGTTAGGTTATATTACGTTCTTGATGTATATAAAGGTCCCACGCAGACGTAGAGGCCAACTCGCCAGGAATGTTGTGTAATATTACTGCCGAGATGATAGGTTGGGTTAGGTTAGGTTATATTTCGTTATTGATGTATATGAAGATCCCACGGTGACGTAGAAGCCAACTCGCCAGGAATGTTGTCAAATATTACCGCCGAAATGTTAGGTTGGGTTAGGTTAGGTTATATTACATTATTGATGTATACAAAGGTCCCACGGCGACGTAGAGGCCCACTCGTCAGGAATATTGTCAAATATTACCGCCGAGATGTTAGGTTGGGTTAGGTTAGGTTATATTACGTTCTTGATGTATATAAAGGTCCCACGCAGACGTAGAGGCCAACCCGCCAGGAATGTTGTCAAATATTACCGCCGAAATGATAGGTTGGGTTAGGTTAGGTTATATTACGTTATTGATGTATATAAAGGTCCCACGGAGACGTAGAGGCCAACTCGCCAGGAATGTTGTCAAATATTACAGCCGCGATGTTAGATTGGGTTAGGTTAGGTTATGTTACGTTATTGTTGTATATAAAGGTCCCACGGAGACGTAGAGGGCAACAAGCCAGGAATGTTGCCAAATATTACAGCCGCGATGTTAGTTTGGGTTAGGTTAGGTTATATTACGTTATTGATGTATATAAAGGTCCCACGGAGACGTAGAGGCCAACAAGCCAGGAATGTTGCCAAATATTACCGCCCATTTGTTAGGTTGGGTTAGGTTAGGTTATATTACGTTCTTGATGTATATAAAGGTCCCACGCAGACGTAGAGGCCAACTCGCCAGGAATGTTGTGAAATATTACAGCCGAGATGATAGGTTGGGTTAGGTTTGGTTATATTACGTTCTTGATGTATATAAAGGTCCCACGCAGACGTAGAGGCCAACTCGCCAGGAATGTTGTGAAATATTACAGCCGAAATGTTAGATTGGGTTAGGTTAGGTTATATTACGTTATTGTTGTATATAAAGGTCCCACGGAGACGTAGAGGCCAACTCGCCAGGAATGTTGTCAAATATTACCGCCGAGATAATAGGTTGGGTTAGGTTAGGTTATATTACGTTGTTGTAGTATATAAAGGTCCCACGGAGACGCAGAGCCCAACTCGCGAGCAATGTTGTCAAATATTACCGCCGAGATGATGTGTTGGATTAGGTTAGGTTATATTACGATATTGATGTATATAAAGGTCCCACGGATACGTAGAGGCCAACAAGCCAGGAATTTTGCCAAATATTACCGCCGAGATGTGAGGTTGGGTTAGGTTAGGCTATATTAAGTTATTGATGTATATAAAGGTCCCACGGTGCCGTAGAAGCCAACTCGCCAGGAATGTTGCCAAATATTATCGCCGCGATGTTAGATTGGGTTAGGTTAGGTTAGACTACGTTATTGACGTATATAAAGGTCCCACGGAGACGTAGAGGCCAACTCGCCAGGAATGTTGTCAAATATTACAGCCGCGATGTTAGATTGGGTTAGGTTAGGTTATATTACGTTATTGTTGTATATAAAGGTCCCACGGAGACGTAGAGGCCAACTCGCCAGGAAAGTTGTCAAATATTACCGCCGAGATGATAGGTTGGGTTAGGTTAGGTTATATTACGTTATTGTAGTATATAAAGGTCCCACGGAGACGCAGAGGCCAACTCGCCAGGAATGTTGTCAAATATTACCGCCGAGATGATGTGTTGGATTAGGTTAGGTTATATTACGTTATTGATGTATATAAAGGTCCCACGGAGACGTAGAGGCCAACTCGCCAGGAATGTTGTCAAATATTACAGCCGCGATGTTAGATTGGGTTAGGTTAGGTTATATTACGTTCTTGATATATATAAAGGTCCCACGCAGACGTAGAGGCCAACCCGCCAGGAATGTTGTCAAATATTACCGCCGAGATGATAGGTTGGATTAGGTTAGGTTATATTACGTTATTGATGTATATAAAGGTCCCACGGAGACGTAGAGGCCAACTCGCCAGGAATGTTGTCAAATATTACAGCCGCGATGTTAGATTGGGTTAGGTTAGGTTATATTACGTTATTGTTGTATATAAAGGTCCCACGGAGACGTAGAGGCCAACAAGCCAGGAATGTTGCCAAATATTACAGCCGAGATGTTAGGTTGGGTTAGGTTAGGTTATATTACGTTCTTGATGTATATAAAGGTCCCACGCAGACGTAGAGGCCAACCCGCCAGGAATGTTGTCAAATATTACCGCCGAAATGATAGGTTGGGTTAGGTTAGGTTATATTACGTTATTGATGTATATAAAGATCCCACGGAGACGTAGAGGGCAACAAGCCAGGAATGTTGCCAAATATTACAGCCGCGATGTTAGTTTGGGTTAGGTTAGGTTATATTACGTTATTGATGTATATAAAGGTCCCACGGAGACGTAGAGGCCAACAAGCCAGGAATGTTGCCAAATATTACCGCCCATTTGTTAGGTTGGGTTAGGTTAGGTTATATTACGTTCTTGATGTATATAAAGGTCCCACGCAGACGTAGAGGCCAACTCGCCAGGAATATTGTGAAATATTACAGCCGAGATGATAGGTTGGGTTAGGTTAGGTTATATTTCGTTATTGATGTATATGAAGGTCCCACGGAGACGTAGAGGCCAACTCGCCAGGAATGTTGTCAAATATTACCGCCGAAATGTTAGGTTGGGTTAGGTTAGGTTATATTACATTATTGATGTATATAAAGGTCCCACGGAGACGTAGAGGCCCACTCGTCAGGAATATTGTCAAACATTACCGCCGAGATGTTAGGTTGGTTTAGGTTAGGTTATATTACGTTCTTCATGTATATAAAGGGCCCACGCAGACGTAGAGGCCAACCCGCCAGGAATGTTGTCAAATATTACCGCCGAAATGATAGCTTGGGTTAGGTTAGGTTATATTTCGTTATTGATGTATATGAAGGTCCCACGGAGACGAAGAGGCCAACTCGCCAGGAATGTTGTCAAATATTACCGCCGAAATGTTAGGTTGGGTTAGGTTAGGTTATATTACCTTATTGATGTATATAAAGGTCCCACGGAGACGTAGAGGCCCACTCGTCAGGAATATTGTCAAACATTACCGCCGAGATGTTAGGTTGGTTTAGGTTAGGTTATATTACGTTCTTCATGTATATAAAGGGCCCACGCAGACGTAGAGGCCAACCCGCCAGGAATGTTGTCAAATATTACCGCCGAAATGATAGGTTGGGTTAGGTTAGGTTATATATCGTTATTGATGTATATGAAGGTCCCACGGAGACGTAGAGGCCAACTCGCCAGGAATGTTGTCAAATATTACAGCCGCGATGTTAGATTGGGTTAGGTTAGGTTATATTACGTTATTGTTGTATATAAAGGTCCCACGGAGACGTAGAGTCCAACAAGCCAGGAATGTTGCCAAATATTACCGCCGAGTTGTTAGGTTGGGTTAGGTTAGGTTATATTTCGTTATTGATGTATATGAAGGTCCCACGGAGACGTAGAGGCCAACTCGCCAGGAATGTTGTCAAATATTACAGCCGCGATGTTAGATTGGGTTAGGTTAGGTTATATTACGTTATTGTTGTATATAAAGGTCCCACGGAGACGTAGAGTCCAACAAGCCAGGAATGTTGCCAAATATTACCGCCGAGTTGTTAGGTTGGGTTAGGTTAGGTTATATTACGTTCTTGATGTATATAAAGGTCCCACGCAGACGTAGAGGCCAACTCGCCAGGAATGTTGTGTAATATTACTGCCGAGATGATAGGTTGGGTTAGGTTAGGTTATATTTCGTTATTGATGTATATGAAGATCCCACGGTGACGTAGAAGCCAACTCGCCAGGAATGTTGTCAAATATTACCGCCGAAATGTTAGGTTGGGTTAGGTTAGGTTATATTACATTATTGATGTATACAAAGGTCCCACGGCGACGTAGAGGCCCACTCGTCAGGAATATTGTCAAATATTACCGCCGAGATGTTAGGTTGGGTTAGGTTAGGTTATATTACGTTCTTGATGTATATAAAGGTCCCACGCAGACGTAGAGGCCAACCCGCCAGGAATGTTGTCAAATATTACCGCCGAAATGTTAGATTGGGTTAGGTTAGGTTATATTACGTTATTGTTGTATATAAAGGTCCCACGGAGACGTAGAGGCCAACTCGCAAGGAATGTTGTCAAATATTACCGCCGAGATAATAGGTTGGGTTAGATTAGGTTATATTACGTTGTTGTAGTATATAAAGGTCCCACGGAGACGCAGAGGCCAACTCGCGAGCAATGTTGTCAAATATTACCGCCGAGATGATGTGTTGGATTAGGTTAGGTTATATTACGTTATTGATGTATATAAAGGTCCCACGGATACGTAGAGGCCAACAAGCCAGGAATTTTGCCAAATATTACCGCCGAGATGTGAGGTTGGGTTAGGTTAGGCTATATTACGTTATTGATGTATATAAAGGTCCCACGGTGCCGTAGAAGCCAACTCGCCAGGAATGTTGCCAAATATTATCGCCGCGATGTTAGATTGGGTTAGGTTAGGTTAGACTACGTTATTGACGTATATAAAGGTCCCACGGAGACGTAGAGGCCAACTCGCCAGGAATGTTGTCAAATATTACAGCCGCGATGTTAGATTGGGTTAGGTTAGGTTATATTACGTTATTGTTGTATATAAAGGTCCCACGGAGACGTAGAGGCCAACTCGCCAGGAAAGTTGTCAAATATTACCGCCGAGATGATAGGTTGGGTTAGGTTAGGTTATATTACGTTATTGTAGTATATAAAGGTCCCACGGAGACGCAGAGGCCAACTCGCCAGGAGTGTTGTCAAATATTACCGCCGAGATAATAGGTTGGGTTAGGTTAGGTTATATTACGTTATTGTAGTATATAAAGGTTCCACGGAGACGCAGAGGCCAACTCGCGAGGAATGTTGTCAAATATTACCGCCGAGATGATGTGTTGGATTAGGTTAGGTTATATTACGTTATTGATGTATATAAAGGTCCCACGGAGACGTAGAGGCCAACTCGCCAGGAATGTTGTCAAATATTACAGCCGCGATGTTAGATTGGGTTAGGTTAGGTTATATTACGTTATTGTTGTATATAAAGGTCCCACGGAGACGTAGAGGCCAACAAGCCAGGAATGTTGCCAAATATTACAGCCGCGATGTTAGATTGGGTTAGGTTAGGTTATATTACGTTATTGATGTATATAAAGGTCCCACGGAGACGTAGAGGCCAACAAGCCAGGAATGTTGCCAAATATTACCGCCCATTTGTTAGGTTGGGTTAGGTTAGGTTATATTTCGTTATTGATGTATATGAAGGTCCCACGGAGACGTAGAGGCCAACTCGCCAGGAATGTTGTCAAATATTACCGCCGAAATGTTAGGTTGGGTTAGGTTAGGTTATATTACATTATTGATGTATATAAAGGTCCCACGGAGACGTAGAGGCCCACTCGTCAGGAATATTGTCAAACATTACCGCCGAGATGTTAGGTTGGTTTAGGTTAGGTTATATTACGTTCTTCATGTATATAAAGGGCCCACGCAGACGTAGAGGCCAACCCGCCAGGAATGTTGTCAAATATTACCGCCGAAATGTTAGGTTGGGTTAGGTTAGGTTATATTACATTATTGATGTATATAAAGGTCCCACGCAGATGTAGAGGCCAACCCGCCAGGAATGTTGTCAAATATTACCGCCGAAATGTTAGATTGGGTTAGGTTAGGTTATATTACGTTATTGTTGTATATAAAGGTCCCACGGAGACGTAGAGGCCAACTCGCCAGGAATGTTGTCAGATATTACCGCCGAGATAATAGGTTGGGTTAGGTTAGGTTATATTACGTTATTGTAGTATATAAAGGTTCCACGGAGACGCAGAGGCCAACTCGCGAGGAATGTTGTCAAATATTACCGCCGAGATGATGTGTTGGATTAGGTTAGGTTATATTACGTTATTGATGTATATAAAGGTCCCACGGAGACGTAGAGGCCAACTCGCCAGGAATGTTGTCAAATATTACAGCCGCGATGTTAGATTGGGTTAGGTTAGGTTATATTACGTTATTGTTGTATATAAAGGTCCCACGGAGACGTAGAGGCCAACTCGCCAGGAATGTTGTCAAATATTACCGCCGAGATGATAGGTTGGGTTAGGTTAGGTTATATTTCGTTATTGATGTATATGAAGGTCCCACGGAGACGTAGAGGCCAACTCGCCAGGAATGTTGTCAAATATTACCGCCGAAATTTTAGGTTGGGTTAGGTTAGGTTATATTACATTATTGATGTATATAAAGGTCCCACGGAGACGTAGAGACCCACTCGTCAGGAATATTGTCAAATATTACCGCCGAGATGTTAGGTTGGGTTAGGTTAGGTTATATTACGTTCTTGATGTATATAAAGGTCCCACGCAGACGTAGAGGCCAACTCGCCAGGAATGTTGTGTAATATTACTGCCGAGATGATAGGTTGGGTTAGGTTAGGTTATATTTCGTTATTGATGTATATGAAGATCCCACGGTGACGTAGAAGCCAACTCGCCAGGAATGTTGTCAAATATTACCGCCGAAATGTTAGGTTGGGTTAGGTTAGGTTATATTACATTATTGATGTATACAAAGGTCCCACGGCGACGTAGAGGCCCACTCGTCAGGAATATTGTCAAATATTACCGCCGAGATGTTAGGTTGGGTTAGGTTAGGTTATATTACGTTCTTGATGTATATAAAGGTCCCACGCAGACGTAGAGGCCAACCCGCCAGGAATGTTGTCAAATATTACCGCCGAAATGTTAGATTGGGTTAGGTTAGGTTATATTACGTTATTGTTGTATATAAAGGTCCCACGGAGACGTAGAGGCCAACTCGCAAGGAATGTTGTCAAATATTACCGCCGAGATAATAGGTTGGGTTAGATTAGGTTATATTACGTTGTTGTAGTATATAAAGGTCCCACGGAGACGCAGAGGCCAACTCGCGAGCAATGTTGTCAAATATTACCGCCGAGATGATGTGTTGGATTAGGTTAGGTTATATTACGTTATTGATGTATATAAAGGTCCCACGGATACGTAGAGGCCAACAAGCCAGGAATTTTGCCAAATATTACCGCCGAGATGTGAGGTTGGGTTAGGTTAGGCTATATTACGTTATTGATGTATATAAAGGTCCCACGGTGCCGTAGAAGCCAACTCGCCAGGAATGTTGCCAAATATTATCGCCGCGATGTTAGATTGGGTTAGGTTAGGTTAGACTACGTTATTGACGTATATAAAGGTCCCACGGAGACGTAGAGGCCAACTCGCCAGGAATGTTGTCAAATATTACAGCCGCGATGTTAGATTGGGTTAGGTTAGGTTATATTACGTTATTGTTGTATATAAAGGTCCCACGGAGACGTAGAGGCCAACTCGCCAGGAAAGTTGTCAAATATTACCGCCGAGATGATAGGTTGGGTTAGGTTAGGTTATATTACGTTATTGTAGTATATAAAGGTCCCACGGAGACGCAGAGGCCAACTCGCCAGGAGTGTTGTCAAATATTACCGCCGAGATAATAGGTTGGGTTAGGTTAGGTTATATTACGTTATTGTAGTATATAAAGGTTCCACGGAGACGCAGAGGCCAACTCGCGAGGAATGTTGTCAAATATTACCGCCGAGATGATGTGTTGGATTAGGTTAGGTTATATTACGTTATTGATGTATATAAATGTCCCACGGAGACGTAGAGGCCAACTCGCCAGGAATGTTGTCAAATATTACAGCCGCGATGTTAGATTGGGTTAGGTTAGGTTATATTACGTTATTGTTGTATATAAAGGTCCCACGGAGACGTAGAGGCCAACAAGCCAGGAATGTTGCCAAATATTACAGCCGCGATGTTAGATTGGGTTAGGTTAGGTTATATTACGTTCTTGATGTATATAAAGGTCCCACGCAGACGTAGAGGCCAACTCGCCAGGAATGTTGTGTAATATTACTGCCGAGATGATAGGTTGGGTTAGGTTAGGTTATATTTCGTTATTGATGTATATGAAGATCCCACGGTGACGTAGAAGCCAACTCGCCAGGAATGTTGTCAAATATTACCGCCGAAATGTTAGGTTGGGTTAGGTTAGGTTATATTACATTATTGATGTATACAAAGGTCCCACGGCGACGTAGAGGCCCACTCGTCAGGAATATTGTCAAATATTACCGCCGAGATGTTAGGTTGGGTTAGGTTAGGTTATATTACGTTCTTGATGTATATAAAGGTCCCACGCAGACGTAGAGGCCAACCCGCCAGGAATGTTGTCAAATATTACCGCCGAAATGTTAGATTGGGTTAGGTTAGGTTATATTACGTTATTGTTGTATATAAAGGTCCCACGGAGACGTAGAGGCCAACTCGCAAGGAATGTTGTCAAATATTACCGCCGAGATAATAGGTTGGGTTAGATTAGGTTATATTACGTTGTTGTAGTATATAAAGGTCCCACGGAGACGCAGAGGCCAACTCGCGGGCAATGTTGTCAAATATTACCGCCGAGATGATGTGTTGGATTAGGTTAGGTTATATTACGTTATTGATGTATATAAAGGTCCCACGGATACGTAGAGGCCAACAAGCCAGGAATTTTGCCAAATATTACCGCCGAGATGTGAGGTTGGGTTAGGTTAGGCTATATTACGTTATTGATGTATATAAAGGTCCCACGGTGCCGTAGAAGCCAACTCGCCAGGAATGTTGCCAAATATTATCGCCGCGATGTTAGATTGGGTTAGGTTAGGTTAGACTACGTTATTGACGTATATAAAGGTCCCACGGAGACGTAGAGGCCAACTCGCCAGGAATGTTGTCAAATATTACAGCCGCGATGTTAGATTGGGTTAGGTTAGGTTATATTACGTTATTGTTGTATATAAAGGTCCCACGGAGACGTAGAGGCCAACTCGCCAGGAAAGTTGTCAAATATTACCGCCGAGATGATAGGTTGGGTTAGGTTAGGTTATATTACGTTATTGTAGTATATAAAGGTCCCACGGAGACGCAGAGGCCAACTCGCCAGGAGTGTTGTCAAATATTACCGCCGAGATAATAGGTTGGGTTAGGTTAGGTTATATTACGTTATTGTAGTATATAAAGGTTCCACGGAGACGCAGAGGCCAACTCGCGAGGAATGTTGTCAAATATTACCGCCGAGATGATGTGTTGGATTAGGTTAGGTTATATTACGTTATTGATGTATATAAAGGTCCCACGGAGACGTAGAGGCCAACTCGCCAGGAATGTTGTCAAATATTACAGCCGCGATGTTAGATTGGGTTAGGTTAGGTTATATTACGTTATTGTTGTATATAAAGGTCCCACGGAGACGTAGAGGCCAACAAGCCAGGAATGTTGCCAAATATTACCGCCCATTTGTTAGGTTGGGTTAGGTTAGGTTATATTTCGTTATTGATGTATATGAAGGTCCCACGGAGACGTAGAGGCCAACTCGCCAGGAATGTTGTCAAATATTACCGCCGAAATGTTAGGTTGGGTTAGGTTAGGTTATATTACATTATTGATGTATATAAAGGTCCCACGGAGACGTAGAGGCCCACTCGTCAGGAATATTGTCAAACATTACCGCCGAGATGTTAGGTTGGTTTAGGTTAGGTTATATTACGTTCTTCATGTATATAAAGGGCCCACGCAGACGTAGAGGCCAACCCGCCAGGAATGTTGTCAAATATTACCGCCGAAATGTTAGGTTGGGTTAGGTTAGGTTATATTACATTATTGATGTATATAAAGGTCCCACGCAGACGTAGAGGCCAACCCGCCAGGAATGTTGTCAAATATTACCGCCGAAATGTTAGATTGGGTTAGGTTAGGTTATATTACGTTATTGTTGTATATAAAGGTCCCATGGAGACGTAGAGGCCAACTCGCCAGGAATGTTGTCAGATATTACCGCCGAGATAATAGGTTGGGTTAGGTTAGGTTATATTACGTTATTGTAGTATATAAAGGTTCCACGGAGACGCAGAGGCCAACTCGCGAGGAATGTTGTCAAATATTACCGCCGAGATGATGTGTTGGATTAGGTTAGGTTATATTACGTTATTGATGTATATAAAGGTCCCACGGAGACGTAGAGGCCAACTCGCCAGGAATGTTGTCAAATATTACAGCCGCGATGTTAGATTGGGTTAGGTTAGGTTATATTACGTTATTGTTGTATATAAAGGTCCCACGGAGACGTAGAGGCCAACTCGCCAGGAATGTTGTCAAATATTACCGCCGAGATGATAGGTTGGGTTAGGTTAGGTTATATTTCGTTATTGATGTATATAAAGGTCCCACGGAGACGTAGAGGCCAACTCGCCAGGAATGTTGTCAAATATTACCGCCGAAATTTTAGGTTGGGTTAGGTTAGGTTATATTACATTATTGATGTATATAAAGGTCCCACGGAGAAGTAGAGACCCACTCGTCAGGAATATTGTCAAATATTACCGCCGAGATGTTAGGTTGGGTTAGGTTAGGTTATATTACGTTCTTGATGTATATAAAGGTCCCACGCTGACGTAGAGGCCAACCCGCCAGGAATGTTGTCAAATATTACCGCCGAAATGATAGGTTGGGTTAGGTTAGGTTATATTACGTTATTGATGTATATAAAGGTCCCACGGAGACGTAGAGGCCAACTCGCCAGGAATGTTGTCAAATATTACAGCCGCGATGTTAGATTGGGTTAGGTTAGGTTATATTACGTTATTGTTGTATATAAAGGTCCCACGGAGACGTAGAGGCCAACAAGCCAGGAATGTTGCCAAATATTACAGCCGCGATGTTAGATTGGGTTAGGTTAGGTTATATTACGTTATTGATATATATAAAGGTCCCACGGAGACGTAGAGGCCAACAAGCCAGGAATGTTGCCAAATATTACCGCCCATTTGTTAGGTTGGGTTAGGTTAGGTTATATTACGTTCTTGATGTATATAAAGGTCCCACGCAGACGTAGAGGCCAACTCGCCAGGAATGTTGTGAAATATTACAGCCGAGATGATAGGTTGGGTTAGGTTAGGTTATATTTCGTTATTGATGTATATGAAGGTCCCACGGAGACGTAGAGGCCAACTCGCCAGGAATGTTGTCAAATATTACCGCCGAAATGTTAGATTGGGTTAGGTTAGGTTATATTACGTTATTGTTGTATATAAAGGTCCCACCGCGACGTAGAGGCCCACTCGTCAGGAATATTGTCAAATATTACCGCCGAGATGTTAGGTTGGGTTAGGTTAGGTTATATTACGTTCTTGATGTATATAAAGGTCCCACGCAGACGTAGAGGCCAACCCGCCAGGAATGTTGTCAAATATTACCGCCGAAATGTTAGATTGGGTTAGGTTAGGTTATATTACGTTATTGTTGTATATAAAGGTCCCACGGAGACGTAGAGGCCAACTCGCCAGGAATGTTGTCAAATATTACCGCCGAGATAATAGGTTGGGTTAGGTTAGGTTATATTACGTTGTTGTAGTATATAAAGGTCCCACGGAGACGCAGAGCCCAACTCGCGAGCAATGTTGTCAAATATTACCGCCGAGATGATGTGTTGGATTAGGTTAGGTTATATTACGATATTGATGTATATAAAGGTCCCACGGATACGTAGAGGCCAACAAGCCAGGAATTTTGCCAAATATTACCGCCGAGATGTGAGGTTGGGTTAGGTTAGGCTATATTAAGTTATTGATGTATATAAAGGTCCCACGGTGCCGTTGATGCCAACTCGCCAGGAATGTTGCCAAATATTATCGCCGCGATGTTAGATTGGGTTAGGTTAGGTTAGACTACGTTATTGACGTATATAAAGGTCCCACGGAGACGTAGAGGCCAACTCGCCAGGAATGTTGTCAAATATTACAGCCGCGATGTTAGATTGGGTTAGGTTAGGTTATATTACGTTATTGTTGTATATAAAGGTCCCACGGAGACGTAGAGGCCAACTCGCCAGGAAAGTTGTCAAATATTACCGCCGAGATGATAGGTTGGGTTAGGTTAGGTTATATTACGTTATTGTAGTATATAAAGGTCCCACGGAGACGCAGAGGCCAACTCGCCAGGAATGTTGTCAAATATTACCGCCGAGATGATGTGTTGGATTAGGTTAGGTTATATTACGTTATTGATGTATATAAAGGTCCCACGGAGACGTAGAGGCCAACTCGCCAGGAATGTTGTCAAATATTACAGCCGCGATGTTAGATTGGGTTAGGTTAGGTTATATTACGTTCTTGATATATATAAAGGTCCCACGCAGACGTAGAGGCCAACCCGCCAGGAATGTTGTCAAATATTACCGCCGAGATGATAGGTTGGATTAGGTTAGGTTATATTACGTTATTGATGTATATAAAGGTCCCACGGAGACGTAGAGGCCAACTCGCCAGGAATGTTGTCAAATATTACAGCCGCGATGTTAGATTGGGTTAGGTTAGGTTATATTACGTTATTGTTGTATATAAAGGTCCCACGGAGACGTAGAGGCCAACAAGCCAGGAATGTTGCCAAATATTACAGCCGAGATGTTAGGTTGGGTTAGGTTAGGTTATATTACGTTCTTGATGTATATAAAGGTCCCACGCAGACGTAGAGGCCAACCCGCCAGGAATGTTGTCAAATATTACCGCCGAAATGATAGGTTGGGTTAGGTTAGGTTATATTACGTTATTGATGTATATAAAGGTCCCACGGAGACGTAGAGGCCAACTCGCCAGGAATGTTGTCAAATATTACAGCCGCGATGTTAGATTGGGTTAGGTTAGGTTATATTACGTTATTGTTGTATATAAAGGTCCCACGGAGACGTAGAGGCCAACTCGCCAGGAATGTTGTCAAATATTACCGCCGAAATGTTAGATTGGGTTAGGTTAGGTTATATTACGTTATTGTTGTATATAAAGGTCCCACGCAGACGTAGAAGCCAACCCGCCAGGAATGTTGTCAAATATTACCGCCGAGATAATAGGTTGGGTTAGGTTAGGTTGTATTACGTTATTGTAGTATATAAAGGTTCCACGGAGACGCAGAGGCCAACTCGCGAGGAATGTTGTCAAATATTACCGCCGAGATGATGTGTTGGATTAGGTTAGGTTATATTACGTTATTGATGTATATAAAGGTCCCACGGAGACGTAGAGGCCAACTCGCCAGGAATGTTGTCAAATATTACAGCCGCGATGTTAGATTGGGTTAGGTTAGGTTATATTACGTTATTGTTGTATATAAAGGTCCCACGGAGACGTAGAGGCCAACAAGCCAGGAATGTTGCCAAATATTACAGCCGCGATGTTAGATTGGGTTAGGTTAGGTTATATTACGTTATTGATGTATATAAAGGTCCCACGGAGACGTAGAGGCCAACAAGCCAGGAATGTTGCCAAATATTACCGCCCATTTGTTAGGTTGGGTTAGGTTTGGTTATATTACGTTCTTGATGTATATAAAGGTCCCACGCAGACGTAGAGGCCAACTCGCCAGGAATGTTGTGAAATATTACAGCCGAGATGATAGGTTGGGTTAGGTTAGGTTATATTTCGTTATTGATGTATATGAAGGTCCCACGGAGACGTAGAGGCCAACTCGCCAGGAATGTTGTCAAATATTACCGCCGAAATGTTAGGTTGGGTTAGGTTAGGTTATATTACATTATTGATGTATATAAAGGTCCCACGCAGACGTAGAGGCCAACCCGCCAGGAATGTTGTCAAATATTACCGCCGAAATGTTAGATTGGGTTAGGTTAGGTTATATTACGTTATTGTTGTATATAAAGGTCCCACGGAGACGTAGAGGCCAACTCGCCAGGAATGTTGTCAAATATTACCGCCGAGATAATAGGTTGGGTTAGGTTAGGTTATATTACGTTATTGTAGTATATAAAGGTTCCACGGAGACGCAGAGGCCAACTCGCGAGGAATGTTGTCAAATATTACCGCCGAGATGATGTGTTGGATTAGGTTAGGTTATATTACGTTATTGATGTATATAAAGGTCCCACGGAGACGTAGAGGCCAACTCGCCAGGAATGTTGTCAAATATTACAGCCGCGATGTTAGATTGGGTTAGGTTAGGTTATATTACGTTATTGTTGTATATAAAGGTCCCACGGAGACGTAGAGGCCAACTCGCCAGGAATGTTGTCAAATATTACCGCCGAGATGATAGGTTGGGTTAGGTTAGGTTATATTTCGTTATTGATGTATATGAAGGTCCCACGGAGACGTAGAGGCCAACTCGCCAGGAATGTTGTCAAATATTACCGCCGAAATTTTAGGTTGGGTTAGGTTAGGTTATATTACATTATTGATGTATATAAAGGTCCCACGGAGAAGTAGAGACCCACTCGTCAGGAATATTGTCAAATATTACCGCCGAGATGTTAGGTTGGGTTAGGTTAGGTTATATTACGTTCTTGATGTATATAAAGGTCCCACGCTGACGTAGAGGCCAACCCGCCAGGAATGTTGTCAAATATTACCGCCGAAATGATAGGTTGGGTTAGGTTAGGTTATATTACGTTATTGATGTATATAAAGGTCCCACGGAGACGTAGAGGCCAACTCGCCAGGAATGTTGTCAAATATTACAGCCGCGATGTTAGATTGGGTTAGGTTAGGTTATATTACGTTATTGTTGTATATAAAGGTCCCACGGAGACGTAGAGGCCAACAAGCCAGGAATGTTGCCAAATATTACAGCCGCGATGTTAGATTGGGTTAGGTTAGGTTATATTACGTTATTGATATATATAAAGGACCCACGGAGACGTAGAGGCCAACAAGCCAGGAATGTTGCCAAATATTACCGCCCATTTGTTAGGTTGGGTTAGGTTAGGTTATATTACGTTCTTGATGTATATAAAGGTCCCACGCAGACGTAGAGGCCAACTCGCCAGGAATGTTGTGAAATATTACAGCCGAGATGATAGGTTGGGTTAGGTTAGGTTATATTTCGTTATTGATGTATATGAAGGTCCCACGGAGACGTAGAGGCCAACTCGCCAGGAATGTTGTCAAATATTACCGCCGAAATGTTAGATTGGGTTAGGTTAGGTTATATTACGTTATTGTTGTATATAAAGGTCCCACGGCGACGTAGAGGCCCACTCGTCAGGAATATTGTCAAATATTACCGCCGAGATGTTAGGTTGGGTTAGGTTAGGTTATATTACGTTCTTGATGTATATAAAGGTCCCACGCAGACGTAGAGGCCAACCCGCCAGGAATGTTGTCAAATATTACCGCCGAAATGTTAGATTGGGTTAGGTTAGGTTATATTACGTTATTGTTGTATATAAAGGTCCCACGGAGACGTAGAGGCCAACTCGCCAGGAATGTTGTCAAATATTACCGCCGAGATAATAGGTTGGGTTAGGTTAGGTTATATTACGTTGTTGTAGTATATAAAGGTCCCACGGAGACGCAGAGCCCAACTCGCGAGCAATGTTGTCAAATATTACCGCCGAGATGATGTGTTGGATTAGGTTAGGTTATATTACGATATTGATGTATATAAAGGTCCCACGGATACGTAGAGGCCAACAAGCCAGGAATTTTGCCAAATATTACCGCCGAGATGTGAGGTTGGGTTAGGTTAGGCTATATTAAGTTATTGATGTATATAAAGGTCCCACGGTGCCGTAGAAGCCAACTCGCCAGGAATGTTGCCAAATATTATCGCCGCGATGTTAGATTGGGTTAGGTTAGGTTAGACTACGTTATTGACGTATATAAAGGTCCCACGGAGACGTAGAGGCCAACTCGCCAGGAATGTTGTCAAATATTACAGCCGCGATGTAAGATTGGGTTAGGTTAGGTTATATTACGTTATTGTTGTATATAAAGGTCCCACGGAGACGTAGAGGCCAACTCGCCAGGAAAGTTGTCAAATATTACCGCCGAGATGATAGGTTGGGTTAGGTTAGGTTATATTACGTTATTGTAGTATATAAAGGTCCCACGGAGACGCAGAGGCCAACTCGCCAGGAATGTTGTCAAATATTACCGCCGAGATGATGTGTTGGATTAGGTTAGGTTATATTACGTTATTGATGTATATAAAGGTCCCACGGAGACGTAGAGGCCAACTCGCCAGGAATGTTGTCAAATATTACAGCCGCGATGTTAGATTCGGTTAGGTTAGGTTATATTACGTTCTTGATATATATAAAGGTCCCACGCAGACGTAGAGGCCAACCCGCCAGGAATGTTGTCAAATATTACCGCCGAGATGATAGGTTGGATTAGGTTAGGTTATATTACGTTATTGATGTATATAAAGGTCCCACGGAGACGTAGAGGCCAACTCGCCAGGAATGTTGTCAAATATTACAGCCGCGATGTTAGATTGGGTTAGGTTAGGTTATATTACGTTATTGTTGTATATAAAGGTCCCACGGAGACGTAGAGGCCAACAAGCCAGGAATGTTGCCAAATATTACAGCCGAGATGTTAGGTTGGGTTAGGTTAGGTTATATTACGTTCTTGATGTATATAAAGGTCCCACGCAGACGTAGAGGCCAACCCGCCAGGAATGTTGTCAAATATTACCGCCGAAATGATAGGTTGGGTTAGGTTAGGTTATATTACGTTATTGATGTATATAAAGGTCCCACGGAGACGTAGAGGCCAACTCGCCAGGAATGTTGTCAAATATTACAGCCGCGATGTTAGATTGGGTTAGGTTAGGTTATGTTACGTTATTGTTGTATATAAAGGTCCCACGGAGACGTAGAGGGCAACAAGCCAGGAATGTTGCCAAATATTACAGCCGCGATGTTAGTTTGGGTTAGGTTAGGTTATATTACGTTATTGATGTATATAAAGGTCCCACGGAGACGTAGAGGCCAACAAGCCAGGAATGTTGCCAAATATTACCGCCCATTTGTTAGGTTGGGTTAGGTTAGGTTATATTACGTTCTTGATGTATATAAAGGTCCCACGCAGACGTAGAGGCCAACTCGCCAGGAATGTTGTGAAATATTACAGCCGAGATGATAGGTTGGGTTAGGTTAGGTTATATTTCGTTATTGATGTATATGAAGGTCCCACGGAGACGTAGAGGCCAACTCGCCAGGAATGTTGTGAAATATTACAGCCGAGATGATAGGTTGGGTTAGGTTAGGTTATATTTCGTTATTGATGTATATGAAGGTCCCACGGAGACGTAGAGGCCAACTCGCCAGGAATGTTGTCAAATATTACCGCCGAAATGTTAGGTTGGGTTAGGTTAGGTTATATTACATTATTGATGTATATAAAGGTCCCACGCATACGTAGAGGCCAACCCGCCAGGAATGTTGTCAAATATTACCGCCGAAATGTTAGATTGGGTTAGGTTAGGTTATATTACGTTATTGTTGTATATAAAGGTCCCACGGAGACGTAGAGGCCAACTCGCCAGGAATGTTGTCAAATATTACCGCCGAGATAATAGGTTGGGTTAGGTTAGGTTATATTACGTTATTGTAGTATATAAAGGTTCCACGGAGACGCAGAGGCCAACTCGCGAGGAATGTTGTCAAATATTACCGCCGAGATGATGTGTTGGATTAGGTTAGGTTATATTACGTTATTGATGTATATAAAGGTCCCACGGAGACGTAGAGGCCAACTCGCCAGGAATGTTGTCAAATGTTACAGCCGCGATGTTAGATTGGGTTAGGTTAGGTTATATTACGTTATTGTTGTATATAAAGGTCCCACGGAGACGTAGAGGCCCACTCGTCAGGAATATTGTCAAACATTACCGCCGAGATGTTAGATAGGGTTAGGTTAGGTTATATTACGTTATTGATGTATATAAAGGTCCCACGCAGACGTAGAAGCCAACCCGCCAGGAATGTTGTCAAATATTACCGCCGAGATGATAGGTTGGATTAGGTTAGGTTATATTACGTTATTGATGTATATAAAGGTCCCACGGAGACGTAGAGGCCAACTCGCCAGGAATGTTGTCAAATATTACCGCCGAAATGTTAGATTGGGTTAGGTTAGGTTGTATTACGTTATTGTTGTATATAAAGGTCCCACGGAGACGTAGAGGCCAACTCGCCAGGAATGTTGTGAAATATTACAGCCGAGATGATAGGTTGGGTTAGGTTAGGTTATATTTCGTTATTGATGTATATGAAGGTCCCACGGAGACGTAGAGGCCAACTCGACAGGAATGTTGTCAAATATTACCGCCGAAATGTTAGGTTGGGTTAGGTTAGGTTATATTACATTATTGATGTATATAAAGGTCCCACGCAGGCGTAGAGGCCAACCCGCCAGGAATGTTGTCAAATATTACCGCCGAAATGTTAGATTGGGTTAGGTTAGGTTATATTACGTCATTGTTGTATATAAAGGTCCCACGGAGACGTAGAGGCCAACTCGCCAGGAATGTTGTCAAATATTACCGCCGAGATAATAGGTTGGGTTAGGTTAGGTTATATTACGTTATTGTAGTATATAAAGGTTCCACGGAGACGCAGAGGCCAACTCGCGAGGAATGTTGTCAAATATTACCGCCGAGATGATGTGTTGGATTAGGTTAGGTTATATTACGTTATTGATGTATATAAAGGGCCCACGCAGACGTAGAGGCCAACCCGCCAGGAATGTTGTCAAATATTACCGCCGAAATGATAGGTTGGGTTAGGTTAGGTTATATTTCGTTATTGATGTATATGAAGGTCCCACGGAGACGTAGAGGCCAACTCGCCAGGAATGTTGTCAAATATTACAGCCGCGATGTTAGATTGGGTTAGGTTAGGTTATATTACGTTATTGTTGTATATAAAGGTCCCACGGAGACGTAGAGGCCAACTCGCGAGGAATGTTGTCAAATATTACCGCCGAGATGATGTGTTGGATTAGGTTAGGTTATATTACGTTATTGACGTATATAAAGGTCCCACGGAGACGTAGAGGCCAACTCGCCAGGAATGTTGTCAAATATTACATCCGCGATGTTAGATTGGGTTAGGTTAGGTTATATTACGTTATTGTTGTATATAAAGGTCCCACGGAGACGTAGAGGCCCACTCGTCAGGAATATTGTCAAACATTACCGCCGAGATGTTAGATAGGGTTAGGTTAGGTTATATTACGTTATTGTTGTATATAAAGGTCCCACGGAGACGTAGAGGCCAACTCGCCAGGAATGTTGTCAAATATTACAGCCGCGATGTTAGATTGGGTTAGGTTATGTTATATTACGTTATTGTTGTATATAAAGGTCCCACGGAGACGTAGAGGCCAACTCGCGAGGAATGTTGTCAAATATTACCGCCGAGATGATGTGTTGGATTAGGTTAGGTTATATTACGTTATTGATGTATATAAAGGTCCCACGGAGACGTAGAGTCCAACAAGCCAGGAATGTTGCCAAATATTACCGCCGAGATAATAGGTTGGGTTAGGTTAGGTTATATTACGTTATTGTAGTATATAAAGGTTCCACGGAGACGCAGAGGCCAACTCGCGAGGAATGTTGTCAAATATTACCGCCGAGATGATGTGTTGGATTAGGTTAGGTTATATTACGTTATTGATGTATATAAAGGTCCCACGGAGACGTAGCGGCCAACTCGCCAGGAATGTTGTCAAATATTACCGCCGAAATGTTAGATTGGGTTAGGTTAGGTTATATTACGTTCTTGATATATATAAAGGTCCCACGCAGACGTAGAGGCCAACCCGCCAGGAATGTTGTCAAATATTACCGCCGAGATGATAGGTTGGATTAGGTTAGGTTATATTACGTTATTGATGTATATAAAGGTCCCACGGAGACGTAGAGGCCAACTCGCCAGGAATGTTGTCAAATATTACAGCCGCGATGTTAGATTGGGTTAGGTTAGGTTATATTACGTTATTGTTGTATATAAAGGTCCCACGGAGACGTAGAGGCCAACAAGCCAGGAATGTTGCCAAATATTACAGCCGAGATGTTAGGTTGGGTTAGGTTAGGTTATATTACGTTCTTGATGTATATAAAGGTCCCACGCAGACGTAGAGGCCAACCCGCCAGGAATGTTGTCAAATATTACCGCCGAAATGATAGGTTGGGTTAGGTTAGGTTATATTACGTTATTGATGTATATAAAGGTCCCACGGAGACGTAGAGGCCAACTCGCCAGGAATGTTGTCAAATATTACAGCCGCGATGTTAGATTGGGTTAGGTTAGGTTATGTTACGTTATTGTTGTATATAAAGGTCCCACGGAGACGTAGAGGGCAACAAGCCAGGAATGTTGCCAAATATTACAGCCGCGATGTTAGTTTGGGTTAGGTTAGGTTATATTACGTTATTGATGTATATAAAGGTCCCACGGAGACGTAGAGGCCAACAAGCCAGGAATGTTGCCAAATATTACCGCCCATTTGTTAGGTTGGGTTAGGTTAGGTTATATTACGTTCTTGATGTATATAAAGGTCCCACGCAGACGTAGAGGCCAACTCGCCAGGAATGTTGTGAAATATTACAGCCGAGATGATAGGTTGGGTTAGGTTAGGTTATATTACGTTATTGTTGTATATAAAGGTCCCACGGAGACGTAGAGGCCCACTCGCCAGGAATATTGTCAAACATTACCGCCGAGATGTTAGATAGGGTTAGGTTAGGTTATATTACGTTATGGATGTATATAAAGGTCCCACGCAGACGTAGAAGCCAACCCGCCAGGAATGTTGTCAAATATTACCGCCGAGATGATAGGTTGGATTAGGTTAGGTTATATTACGTTATTGATGTATATAAAGGTCCCACGGAGACGTAGAGGCCAACTCGCCAGGAATGTTGTCAAATATTACCGCCGAAATGTTAGATTGGGTTAGGTTAGGTTATATTACGTTATTGTTGTATATAAAGGTCCCACGGAGACGTAGAGGCCAACTCGCCAGGAATGTTGTCAAATATTACCGCCGAGATAATAGGTTGGGTTAGGTTAGGTTATATTACGTTATTGTAGTATATAAAGGTTCCACGGAGACGCAGAGGCCAACTCGCGAGGAATGTTGTCAAATATTACCGCCGAGATGATGTGTTGGATTAGGTTAGGTTATATTACGTTATTGATGTATATAAAGGTCCCACGGAGACGTAGAGGCCAACTCGCCAGGAATGTTGTCAAATATTACAGCCGCGATGTTAGATTGGGTTAGGTTAGGTTATATTACGTTATTGTTGTATATAAAGGTCCCACGGAGACGTAGAGGCCAACAAGCCAGGAATGTTGCCAAATATTACAGCCGCGATGTTAGATTGGGTTAGGTTAGGTTATATTACGTTATTGATGTATATAAAGGTCCCACGGAGACGTAGAGGCCAACAAGCCAGGAATGTTGCCAAATATTACCGCCCATTTGTTAGGTTGGGTTAGGTTAGGTTATATTACGTTCTTGATGTATATAAAGGTCCCACGCAGACGTAGAGGCCAACTCGCCAGGAATGTTGTGAAATATTACAGCCGAGATGATAGGTTGGGTTAGGTTAGGTTATATTTCGTTATTGATGTATATGAAGGTCCCACGGAGACGTAGAGGCCAACTCGCCAGGAATGTTGTCAAATATTACCGCCGAAATGTTAGGTTGGGTTAGGTTAGGTTATATTACATTATTGATGTATATAAAGGTCCCACGCAGACGTAGAGGCCAACCCGCCAGGAATGTTGTCAAATATTACCGCCGAAATGTTAGATTGGGTTAGGTTAGGTTATATTACGTTATTGTTGTATATAAAGGTCCCACGGAGACGTAGAGGCCCACTCGTCAGGAATATTGTCAAACATTACCGCCGAGATGTTAGATAGGGTTAGGTTAGGTTATATTACGTTATTGATGTATATAAAGGTCCCACGCAGACGTAGAAGCCAACCCGCCAGGAATGTTGTCAAATATTACCGCCGAGATGATAGGTTGGATTAGGTTAGGTTATATTACGTTATTGATGTATATAAAGGTCCCACGGAGACGTAGCGGCCAACTCGCCAGGAATGTTGTCAAATATTACCGCCGAAATGTTAGATTGGGTTAGGTTAGGTTATATTACGTTATTGTTGTATATAAAGGTCCCACGGAGACGTAGAGGCCAACTCGCCAGGAATGTTGTCAAATATTACAGCCGCGATGTTAGATTGGGTTAGGTTATGTTATATTACGTTATTGTTGTATATAAAGGTCCCACGGAGACGTAGAGGCCAACTCGCGAGGAATGTTGTCAAATATTACCGCCGAGATGATGTGTTGGATTAGGTTAGGTTATATTACGTTATTGATGTATATAAAGGTCCCACGGAGACGTAGAGGCCAACTCGCCAGGAATGTTGTCAAATATTACAGCCGCGATGTTAGATTGGGTTAGGTTAGGTTATATTACGTTATTGTTGTATATAAAGGTCCCACGGAGACGTAGAGGCCCACTCGTCAGGAATATTGTCAAACATTACCGCCGAGATGTTAGATAGGGTTAGGTTAGGTTATATTACGTTATTGATGTATATAAAGGTCCCACGCAGACGTAGAAGCCAACCCGCCAGGAATGTTGTCAAATATTACCGCCGAGATGATAGGTTGGATTAGGTTAGGTTATATTACGTTATTGATGTATATAAAGGTCCCACGGAGACGTAGAGGCCAACTCGCCAGGAATGTTGTCAAATATTACCGCCGAGATGATAGGTTGGGTTAGGTTAGGTTATATTTCGTTATTGATGTATATGAAGGTCCCACGGAGACGTAGAGGCCAACTCGCCAGGAATGTTGTCAAATATTACCGCCGAAATGTTAGGTTGGGTTAGGTTAGGTTATATTACGTTATTGTAGTATATAAAGGTCCCACGGAGACGCAGAGGCCAACTCGCGAGGAATGTTGTCAAATATTACCGCCGAGATGATGTGTTGGATTAGGTTAGGTTATATTACGTTATTGATGTATATAAAGGTCCCACGGAGACGTAGAGGCCAACTCGCCAGGAATGTTGTCAAATATTACAGCCGCGATGTTAGATTGGGTTAGGTTAGGTTATATTACGTTATTGTTGTATATAAAGGTCCCACGGAGACGTAGAGGCCAACTCGCCAGGAATGTTGTCAAATATTACCGCCGAGATGATAGGTTGGGTTAGGTTAGGTTATATTTCGTTATTGATGTATATGAAGGTCCCACGGAGACGTAGAGGCCAACTCGCCAGGAATGTTGTCAAATATTACCGCCGAAATGTTAGGTTGGGTTAGGTTAGGTTATATTACATTATTGATGTATATAAAGGTCCCACGGAGACGTAGAGGCCCACTCGTCAGGAATATTGTCAAACATTACCGCCGAGATGTTAGGTTGGTTTAGGTTAGGTTATATTACGTTCTTCATGTATATAAAGGGCCCACGCAGACGTAGAGGCCAACCCGCCAGGAATGTTGTCAAATATTACCGCCGAAATGATAGCTTGGGTTAGGTTAGGTTATATTTCGTTATTGATGTATATGAAGGTCCCACGGAGACGTAGAGGCCAACTCGCCAGGAATGTTGTCAAATATTACAGCCGCGATGTTAGATTGGGTTAGGTTAGGTTATATTACGTTATTGTTGTATATAAAGGTCCCACGGAGACGTAGAGGCCAACTCGCGAGGAATGTTGTCAAATATTACCGCCGAGATGATGTGTTGGATTAGGTTAGGTTATATTACGTTATTGATGTATATAAAGGTCCCACGGAGACGTAGAGGCCAACTCGCCAGGAATGTTGTCAAATATTACAGCCGCGATGTTAGATTGGGTTAGGTTAGGTTATATTACGTTATTGTTGTATATAAAGGTCCCACGGAGACGTAGAGGCCCACTCGTCAGGAATATTGTCAAACATTACCGCCGAGATGTTAGATAGGGTTAGGTTAGGTTATATTACGTTATTGATGTATATAAAGGTCCCACGCAGACGTAGAAGCCAACCCGCCAGGAATGTTGTCAAATATTACCGCCGAGATGATAGGTTGGATTAGGTTAGGTTATATTACGTTATTGATGTATATAAAGGTCCCACGGAGACGTAGAGGCCAACTCGCCAGGAATGTTGTCAAATATTACCGCCGAAATGTTAGATTGGGTTAGGTTAGGTTATATTACGTTATTGTTGTATATAAAGGTCCCACGGAGACGTAGAGGCCAACTCGCCAGGAATGTTGTCAAATATTACCGCCGAGATAATAGGTTGGGTTAGGTTAGGTTATATTACGTTATTGTAGTATATAAAGGTTCCACGGAGACGCAGAGGCCAACTCGCGAGGAATGTTGTCAAATATTACCGCCGAGATGATGTGTTGGATTAGGTTAGGTTATATTACGTTATTGATGTATATAAAGGTCCCACGGAGACGTAGAGGCCAACTCGCCAGGAATGTTGTCAAATATTACAGCCGCGATGTTAGATTGGGTTAGGTGAGGTTATATTACGTTATTGTTGTATATAAAGGTCCCACGGAGACGTAGAGGCCAACAAGCCAGGAATGTTGCCAAATATTACAGCCGCGATGTTAGATTGGGTTAGGTTAGGTTATATTACGTTATTGATGTATATAAAGGTCCCACGGAGACGTAGAGGCCAACAAGCCAGGAATGTTGCCAAATATTACCGCCCATTTGTTAGGTTGGGTTAGGTTAGGTTATATTACGTTCTTGATGTATATAAAGGTCCCACGCAGACGTAGAGGCCAACTCGCCAGGAATGTTGTGAAATATTACAGCCGAGATGATAGGTTGGGTTAGGTTAGGTTATATTTCGTTATTGATGTATATGAAGGTCCCACGGAGACGTAGAGGCCAACTCGCCAGGAATGTTGTCAAATATTACCGCCGAAATGTTAGGTTGGGTTAGGTTAGGTTATATTACATTATTGATGTATATAAAGGTCCCACGCAGACGTAGAGGCCAACCCGCCAGGAATGTTGTCAAATATTACCGCCGAAATGTTAGATTGGGTTAGGTTAGGTTATATTACGTTATTGTTGTATATAAAGGTCCCACGGAGACGTAGAGGCCAACTCGCCAGGAATGTTGTCAAATATTACCGCCGAGATAATAGGTTGGGTTAGGTTAGGTTATATTACGTTATTGTAGTATATAAAGGTTCCACGGAGACGCAGAGGCCAACTCGCGAGGAATGTTGTCAAATATTACCGCCGAGATGATGTGTTGGATTAGGTTAGGTTATATTACGTTATTGATGTATATAAAGGTCCCACGGAGACGTAGAGGCCAACTCGCCAGGAATGTTGTCAAATATTACAGCCGCGATGTTAGATTGGGTTAGGTTAGGTTATATTACGTTATTGTTGTATATAAAGGTCCCACGGAGACGTAGAGGCCAACTCGCCAGGAATGTTGTCAAATATTACCGCCGAGATGATAGGTTGGGTTAGGTTAGGTTATATTTCGTTATTGATGTATATGAAGGTCCCACGGAGACGTAGAGGCCAACTCGCCAGGAATGTTGTCAAATATTACCGCCGAAATTTTAGGTTGGGTTAGGTTAGGTTATATTACATTATTGATGTATATAAAGGTCCCACGGAGAAGTAGAGACCCACTCGTCAGGAATATTGTCAAATATTACCGCCGAGATGTTAGGTTGGGTTAGGTTAGGTTATATTACGTTCTTGATGTATATAAAGGTCCCACGCTGACGTAGAGGCCAACCCGCCAGGAATGTTGTCAAATATTACCGCCGAAATGATAGGTTGTGTTAGGTTAGGTTATATTACGTTATTGATGTATATAAAGGTCCCACGGAGACGTAGAGGCCAACTCGCCAGGAATGTTGTCAAATATTACAGCCGCGATGTTAGATTGGGTTAGGTTAGGTTATATTACGTTATTGTTGTATATAAAGGTCCCACGGAGACGTAGAGGCCAACTCGCCAGGAATGTTGTCAAATATTACCGCCGAGATAATAGGTTGGGTTAGGTTAGGTTATATTACGTTATTGTAGTATATAAAGGTCCCACGGAGACGTAGAGGCCCACTCGTCAGGAATATTGTCAAACATTACCGCCGAGATGATAGGTTGGATTAGGTTAGGTTATATTACGTTATTGATGTATATAAAGGTCCCACGGAGACGTAGAGGCCAACTCGCCAGGAATGTTGTCAAATATTACAGCCGCGATGTTAGATTGGGTTAGGTTAGGTTATATTACGTTATTGTTGTATATAAAGGTCCCACGGAGACGTAGAGGCCAACTCGCCAGGAATGTTGTCAAATATTACCGCCGAGATGATAGGTTGGGTTAGGTTAGGTTATATTTCGTTATTGATGTATATGAAGGTCCCACGGAGACGTAGAGGCCAACTCGTCAGGAATATTGTCAAACATTACCGCCGAGATGTTAGGTTGGTTTAGGTTAGGTTATATTACGTTCTTCATGTATATAAAGGGCCCACGCAGACGTAGAGGCCAACCCGCCAGGAATGTTGTCAAATATTACCGCCGAAATGATAGGTTGGGTTAGGTTAGGTTATATTTCGTTATTGATGTATATGAAGGTCCCACGGAGACGTAGAGGCCAACTCGCCAGGAATGTTGTCAAATATTACAGCCGCGATGTTAGATTGGGTTAGGTTAGGTTATATTACGTTATTGTTGTATATAAAGGTCCCACGGAGACGTAGAGGCCAACTCGCGAGGAATGTTGTCAAATATTACCCCCGAGATGATGTGTTGGATTAGGTTAGGTTATATTACGTTATTGATGTATATAAAGGTCCCACGGAGACGTAGAGGCCAACTCGCCAGGAATGTTGTCAAATATTACAGCCGCGATGTTAGATTGGGTTAGGTTAGGTTATATTACGTTATTGTTGTATATAAAGGTCCCACGGAGACGTAGAGGCCCACTCGTCAGGAATATTGTCAAACATTACCGCCGAGATGTTAGATAGGGTTAGGTTAGGTTATATTACGTTATTGATGTATATAAAGGTCCCACGCAGACGTAGAAGCCAACCCGCCAGGAATGTTGTCAAATATTACCGCCGAGATGATAGGTTGGATTAGGTTAGGTTATATTACGTTATTGATGTATATAAAGGTCCCACGGAGACGTAGAGGCCAACTCGCCAGGAATGTTGTCAAATATTACCGCCGAAATGTTAGATTGGGTTAGGTTAGGTTATATTACGTTATTGTTGTATATAAAGGTCCCACGGAGACGTAGAGGCCAACTCGCCAGGAATGTTGTCAAATATTACCGCCGAGATAATAGGTTGGGTTAGGTTAGGTTATATTACGTTATTGTAGTATATAAAGGTCCCACGGAGACGCAGAGGCCAACTCGCGAGGAATGTTGTCAAATATTACCGCCGAGATGATGTGTTGGATTAGGTTAGGTTATATTACGTTATTGATGTATATAAAGGTCCCACGGAGACGTAGAGGCCAACTCGCCAGGAATGTTGTCAAATATTACAGCCGCGATGTTAGATTGGGTTAGGTTAGGTTATATTACGTTATTGTTGTATATAAAGGTCCCACGGAGACGTAGAGGCCAACTCGCCAGGAATGTTGTCAAATATTACCGCCGAGATGATAGGTTGGGTTAGGTTAGGTTATATTTCGTTATTGATGTATATGAAGGTCCCACGGAGACGTAGAGGCCAACTCGCCAGGAATGTTGTCAAATATTACCGCCGAAATTTTAGGTTGGGTTAGGTTAGGTTATATTACATTATTGATGTATATAAAGGACCCACGGAGAAGTAGAGGCCCACTCGTCAGGAATATTGTCAAATATTACCGCCGAGATGTTAGGTTGGGTTAGGTTAGGTTATATTACGTTCTTGATGTATATAAAGGTCCCACGCAGACGTAGAGGCCAACCCGCCAGGAATGTTGTCAAATATTACCGCCGAAATGATAGGTTGGGTTAGGTTAGGTTATATTTCGTTACTGATGTATATGAAGGTCCCACGGAGACGTAGAGTCCAACTCGCCAGGAATGTTGTCAAATATTACAGCCGAGATGTGAGGTTGGGTTAGGTTAGGCTATATTACGTTATTGATGTATATAAAGGTCCTACGGTGCCGTAGAAGCCAACTCGCCAGGAATGTTGCCAAATATTATCGCCGCGATGATAGATTGGGTTAGGTTAGGTTAGACTACGTTATTGACGTATATAAAGGTCCCACGGAGACGTAGAGGCCAACTCGCCAGGAATATTGTCAAATATTACAGCCGCGATGTTAGATTGGGTTAGGTTAGGTTATATTACGTTCTTGATATATATAAAGGTCCCACGCAGACGTAGAGGCCAACCCGCCAGGAATGTTGTCAAATATTACCGCCGAAATGTTAGATTGGGTTAGGTTAGGTTATATTTCGTTATTGTTGTATATAAAGGTCCCACGGAGACGTAGAGGCCAACTCGCCAGGAATGTTGTCAAATATTACAGCCGCGATGTTAGATTGGGTTAGGTTAGGTTATATTACGTTATTGATGTATATAAAGGTCCCGCGGAGACGTAGAGGCCAACTCGCCAGGAATGTTGTCAAATATTACAGCCGCGATGTTAGATTGGGTTAGGTTAGGTTATATTACGTTATTGTTGTATATAAAGGTCCCACGGAGACGTAGAGGCCAACTCGCCAGGAATGTTGTCAAATATTACCGCCGAGATGATAGGTTGGGTTAGGTTAGGTTATATTTCGTTATTGATGTATATGAAGGTCCCACGGAGACGTAGAGGCCAACTCGCCAGGAATGTTGTCAAATATTACCGCCAAAATTTTAGGTTGGGTTAGGTTAGGTTATATTACATTATTGATGTATATAAAAGTCCCACGGAGAAGTAGAGGCCCACTCGTCAGGAATATTGTCAAATATTACCGCCGAGATGTTAGGTTGGGTTAGGTTAGGATATATTACGTTCTTGATGTATATAAAGGTCCCACGCAGACGTAGAGGCCAACCCGCCAGGAATGTTGTCAAATATTACCGCCGAAATGATAGGTTGGGTTAGGTTAGGTTATATTTCGTTACTGATGTATATGAAGGTCCCACGGAGACGTAGAGTCCAACTCGCCAGGAATGTTGTCAAATATTACAGCCGAGATGTGAGGTTGGGTTAGGTTAGGCTATATTACGTTATTGATGTATATAAAGGTCCCACGGTGCCGTAGAAGCCAACTCGCCAGGAATGTTGCCAAATATTATCGCCGCGATGTTAGATTGGGTTAGGTTAGGTTAGACTACGTTATTGACGTATATAAAGGTCGCACGGAGACGTAGAGGCCAACTCGCCAGGAATGTTGTTAAATATTACAGCCGCGATGTTAGATTGGGTTAGGTTAGGTTATATTACGTTCTTGATGTATATAAAGGTCCCACGCAGACGTAGAGGCCAACTCGCCAGGAATGTTGTCAAATATTACAGCCGCGATGTTAGATTGGGTTAGGTTAGGTTATATTACGTTATTGTTGTATATAAAAGTCCCACGGAGACGTAGAGGCCAACAAGCCAGGAATGTTGCCAAATATTACAGCCGCGATGTTAGATTGGGTTAGGTTAGGTTATATTACGTTATTGATGTATATAAAGGTGCCACGCAGACGTAGAGGCCAACTCGCCAGGAATGTTGTGAAATATTACAGCCGAGATGATAGGTTGGGTTAGGTTAGGTTATATTTCGTTATTGATGTATATGAAGGTCGCACGGAGACGTAGAGGCCAACTCGCCAGGAATGTTGTCAAATATTACCGCCGAAATGATAGGTTGGGTTAGGTTAGGTTATATTTCGTTATTGATGTATATGAAGGTCCCACGGAGACGTAGAGGCCAACTCGCCAGGAATGTTGTCAAATATTACAGCCGCGATGTTAGATTGGGTTAGGTTAGGTTATATTACGTTATTGTTGTATATAAAGGTCCCACGGAGACGTAGAGTCCAACAAGCCAGGAATGTTGCCAAATATTACCGCCGAGTTGTTAGGTTGGGTTAGGTTAGGTTATATTTCGTTATTCATGTATATAAAGGGCCCACGCAGACGTAGAGGCCAACCCGCCAGGAATGTTGTCAAATATTACCGCCGAAATGATAGGTTGGGTTAGGTTAGGTTATATTTCGTTATTGATGTATATGAAGGTCCCACGGAGACGTAGATGCCAACTCGCCAGGAATGTTGTCAAATATTACAGCCGCGATGTTAGATTGGGTTAGGTTAGGTTATATTACGTTATTGTTGTATATAAAGGTACCACGGAGACGTAGAGTCCAACAAGCCAGGAATGTTGCCAAATATTACCGCCGAGTTGTTAGGTTGGGTTAGGTTAGGTTATATTTCGTTATTCATGTATATGAAGGTCCCACGGAGACGTAGAGGCCAACTCGCCAGGAATGTTGTCAAATATTACAGCCGAAATGATAGGTTGGGTTAGATTAGGTTATATTTCGTTACTGATGTATATGAAGGTCCCACGGAGACGTAGAGTCCAACTCGCCAGGAATGTTGTCAAATATTACAGCCGAGATGTGAGGTTGGATTAGGTTAGGTTATATTACGTTATTGATGTATATAAAGGTCCCACGGAGACGTAGAGGCCAACTCGCCAGGAATGTTGTCAAATATTACAGCCGCGATGTTAGATTGGGTTAGGTTAGGTTATATTACGTTATTGTTGTATATAAAGGTCCCACGGAGACGTAGAGGCCAACAAGCCAGGAATGTTGCCAAATATTACAGCCGCGATGTTAGATTGGGTTAGGTTAGGTTATATTACGTTATTGATGTATATAAAGGTCCCACGGAGACGTAGAGGCCAACAAGCCAGGAATGTTGCCAAATATTACCGCCGAGTTGTTAGGTTGGGTTAGGTTAGGTTATATTACGTTCTTGATGTATATAAAGGTCCCACGCAGACGTAGAGGCCAACTCGCCAGGAATGTTGTGAAATATTACAGCCGAGATGATAGGTTGGGTTAGGTTAGGTTATATTTCGTTATTGATGTATATGAAGGTCCCACGGAGACGTAGAGTCCAACAAGCCAGGAATGTTGCCAAATATTACCGCCGAGTTGTTAGGTTGGGTTAGGTTAGGTTATATTTCGTTATTGTTGTATATAAAGGTCCCACGGAGACGTAGAGTCCAACAAGCCAGGAATGTTGCCAAATATTACCGCCGAGTTGTTAGGTTGGGTTAGGTTAGGTTATATTACGTTCTTGATGTATATAAAGGTCCCACGCAGACGTAGAGGCCAACTCGCCAGGAATGTTGTGTAATATTACTGCCGAGATGATAGGTTGGGTTAGGTTAGGTTATATTTCGTTATTGATGTATATGAAGATCCCACGGTGACGTAGAGGCCAACTCGCCAGGAATGTTGTCAAATATTACAGCCGCGATGTTAGATTGGGTTAGGTTAGGTTATATTACGTTATTGTTGTATATAAAGGTCCCACGGAGACGTAGAGGCCAACTCGCCAGGAATGTTGTCAAATATTACCGCCGAGATGATAGGTTGGGTTAGGTTAGGTTATATTACGTTATTGTAGTATATAAAGGTCCCACGGAGACGCAGAGGCCAACTCGCCAGGAATGTTGTCAAATATTACCGTCGAGATGATGTGTTGGATTAGGTTAGGTTATATTACGTTATTGATGTATATAAAGGTCCCACGGAGACGTAGAGGCCAACTCGCCAGGAATGTTGTCAAATATTACAGCCGCGATGTTAGATTGGGTTAGGTTAGGTTATATTACGTTCTTGATATATATAAAGGTCCCACGCAGACGTAGAGGCCAACCCGCCAGGAATGTTGTCAAATATTACCGCCGAAATGTTAGATTGGGTTAGGTTAGGTTATATTTCGTTATTGTTGTATATAAAGGTCCCACGGAGACGTAGAGGCCAACTCGCCAGGAATGTTGTCAAATATTACAGCCGCGATGTTAGATTGGGTTAGGTTAGGTTATATTACGTTATTGATGTATATAAAGGTCCCGCGGAGACGTAGAGGCCAACTCGCCAGGAATGTTGTCAAATATTACAGCCGCGATGTTAGATTGGGTTAGGTTAGGTTATATTACGTTATTGTTGTATATAAAGGTCCCACGGAGACGTAGAGGCCAACTCGCCAGGAATGTTGTCAAATATTACCGCCGAGATGATAGGTTGGGTTAGGTTAGGTTATATTTCGTTATTGATGTATATGAAGGTCCCACGGAGACGTAGAGGCCAACTCGCCAGGCATGTTGTCAAATATTACCGCCGAAATTTTAGGTTGGGTTAGGTTAGGTTATATTACATTATTGATGTATATAAAGGTCCCACGGAGAAGTAGAGGCCCACTCGTCAGGAATATTGTCAAATATTACCGCCGAGATGTTAGGTTGGGTTAGGTTAGGTTATATTACGTTCTTGATGTATATAAAGGTCCCACGCAGACGTAGAGGCCAACCCGCCAGGAATGTTGTCAAATATTACCGCCGAAATGATAGGTTGAGTTAGGTTAGGTTATATTTCGTTATTGATGTATATAAAGGTCCCACGGCGACGTAGAGGCCCACTCGTCAGGAATATTGTCAAATATTACCGCCGAGATGTTAGGTTGGGTTAGGTTAGGCTATATTACGTTATTGTTGTATATAAAGGTCCCACGGAGACGTAGAGGCCAACTCGCCAGGAATGTTGTCAAATATTACCGCCGAGATAATAGGTTGGGTTAGGTTAGGTTATATTACGTTATTGTAGTATATAAAGGTCCCACGGAGACGCAGAGGCCAACTCGCGAGGAATGTTGTCAAATATTACCGCCGAGATGATGTGTTGGATTAGGTTAGGTTATATTACGTTATTGATGTATATAAAGGTCCCACGGAGACGTAGAGGCCAACTCGCCAGGAATGTTGTCAAATATTACCGCCGAGATAATAGGTTGGGTTAGGTTAGGTTATATTACGTTGTTGTAGTATATAAAGGTCCCACGGAGACGCAGAGGCCAACTCGCGAGCAATGTTGTCAAATATTACCGCCGAGATGATGTGTTGGATTAGGTTAGGTTATATTACGTTATTGATGTATATAAAGGTCCCACGGATACGTAGAGGCCAACAAGCCAGGAATTTTGCCAAATATTACCGCCGAGATGTGAGGTTGGGTTAGGTTAGGCTATATTACGTTATTGATGTATATAAAGGTCCCACGGTGCCGTAGAAGCCAACTCGCCAAGAATGTTGCCAAATATTATCGCCGCGATGTTAGATTGGGTTAGGTTAGGTTAGACTACGTTATTGACGCATATAAAGGTCCCACGGAGACGTAGAGGCCAACTCGCCAGGAATGTTGTCAAATATTACAGCCGCGATGTTAGATTGGGTTAGGTTAGGTTATATTACGTTATTGTTGTATATAAAGGTCCCACGGAGACGTAGAGGCCAACTCGCCAGGAATGTTGTCAAATATTACCGCCGAGATGATAGGTTGGGTTAGGTTAGGTTATATTACGTTATTGTAGTATATAAAGGTCCCACGGAGACGCAGAGGCCAACTCGCCAGGAATGTTGTCAAATATTACCGTCGAGATGATGTGTTGGATTAGGTTAGGTTATATTACGTTATTGATGTATATAAAGGTCCCACGGAGACGTAGAGGCCAACTCGCCAGGAATGTTGTCAAATATTACAGCCGCGATGTTAGATTGGGTTAGGTTAGGTTATATTACGTTCTTGATATATATAAAGGTCCCACGCAGACGTAGAGGCCAACCCGCCAGGAATGTTGTCAAATATTACCGCCGAAATGTTAGATTGGGTTAGGTTAGGTTATATTTCGTTATTGTTGTATATAAAGGTCCCACGGAGACGTAGAGGCCAACTCGCCAGGAATGTTGTCAAATATTACAGCCGCGATGTTAGATTGGGTTAGGTTAGGTTATATTACGTTATTGATGTATATAAAGGTCCCGCGGAGACGTAGAGGCCAACTCGCCAGGAATGTTGTCAAATATTACAGCCGCGATGTTAGATTGGGTTAGGTTAGGTTATATTACGTTATTGTTGTATATAAAGGTCCCACGGAGACGTAGAGGCCAACTCGCCAGGAATGTTGTCAAATATTACCGCCGAGATGATAGGTTGGGTTAGGTTAGGTTATATTTCGTTATTGATGTATATGAAGGTCCCACGGAGACGTAGAGGCCAACTCGCCAGGAATGTTGTCAAATATTACCGCCGAAATTTTAGGTTGGGTTAGGTTAGGTTATATTACATTATTGATGTATATAAAGGTCCCACGGAGAAGTAGAGGCCCACTCGTCAGGAATATTGTCAAATATTACCGCCGAGATGTTAGGTTGGGTTAGGTTAGGTTATATTACGTTCTTGATGTATATAAAGGTCCCACGCAGACGTAGAGGCCAACCCGCCAGGAATGTTGTCAAATATTACCGCCGAAATGATAGGTTGAGTTAGGTTAGGTTATATTTCGTTATTGATGTATATAAAGGTCCCACGGCGACGTAGAGGCCCACTCGTCAGGAATATTGTCAAATATTACCGCCGAGATGTTAGGTTGGGTTAGGTTAGGTTATATTACGTTCTTGATATATATAAAGGTCCCACGCAGACGTAGAGGCCAACCCGCCAGGAATGTTGTCAAATATTACCGCCGAAATGTTAGATTGGGTTAGGTTAGGCTATATTACGTTATTGTTGTATATAAAGGTCCCACGGAGACGTAGAGGCCAACTCGCCAGGAATGTTGTCAAATATTACCGCCGAGATAATAGGTTGGGTTAGGTTAGGTTATATTACGTTATTGTAGTATATAAAGGTCCCACGGAGACGCAGAGGCCAACTCGCGAGGAATGTTGTCAAATATTACCGCCGAGATGATGTGTTGGATTAGGTTAGGTTATATTACGTTATTGATGTATATAAAGGTCCCACGGAGACGTAGAGGCCAACTCGCCAGGAATGTTGTCAAATATTACCGCCGAGATAATAGGTTGGGTTAGGTTAGGTTATATTACGTTGTTGTAGTATATAAAGGTCCCACGGAGACGCAGAGGCCAACTCGCGAGCAATGTTGTCAAATATTACCGCCGAGATGATGTGTTGGATTAGGTTAGGTTATATTACGTTATTGATGTATATAAAGGTCCCACGGATACGTAGAGGCCAACAAGCCAGGAATTTTGCCAAATATTACCGCCGAGATGTGAGGTTGGGTTAGGTTAGGCTATATTACGTTATTGATGTATATAAAGGTCCCACGGTGCCGTAGAAGCCAACTCGCCAGGAATGTTGCCAAATATTATCGCCGCGATGTTAGATTGGGTTAGGTTAGGTTAGACTACGTTATTGACGCATATAAAGGTCCCACGGAGACGTAGAGGCCAACTCGCCAGGAATGTTGTCAAATATTACAGCCGCGATGTTAGATTGGGTTAGGTTAGGTTATATTACGTTATTGTTGTATATAAAGGTCCCACGGAGACGTAGAGGCCAACTCGCCAGGAATGTTGTCAAATATTACCGCCGAGATGATAGGTTGGGTTAGGTTAGGTTATATTACGTTATTGTAGTATATAAAGGTCCCACGGAGACGCAGAGGCCAACTCGCCAGGAATGTTGTCAAATATTACCGCCGAGATGATGTGTTGGATTAGGTTAGGTTATATTACGTTATTGATGTATATAAAGGTCCCACGGAGACGTAGAGGCCAACTCGCCAGGAATGTTGTCAAATATTACAGCCGCGATGTTAGATTGGGTTAGGTTAGGTTATATTACGTTCTTGATATATATAAAGGTCCCACGCAGACGTAGAGGCCAACTCGCCAGGAATGTTGTGAAATATTACAGCCGAGATGATAGGTTGGGTTAGGTTAGGTTATATTTCGTTATTGATGTATATGAAGGTCCCACGGAGACGTAGAGGCCCACTCGTCAGGAATATTGTCAAACATTACCGCCGAGATGTTAGATAGGATTAGGTTAGGTTATATTACGTTATTGATGTATATAAAGGTCCCACGCAGACGTAGAAGCCAACCCGCCAGGAATGTTGTCAAATATTATCGCCGCGATGTTAGATTGGGTTAGGTTAGGTTAGACTACGTTATTGACGTATATAAAGGTCCCACGGAGACGTAGAGGCCAACTCGCCAGGAATGTTGTCAAATATTACAGCCGCGATGTTAGATTGGGTTAGGTTAGGTTATATTACGTTATTGTTGTATATAAAGGTCCCACGGAGACGTAGAGGCCCACTCGTCAGGAATATTGTCAAACATTACCGCCGAGATGTTAGATAGGGTTAGGTTAGGTTATATTACGTTATTGATGTATATAAAGGTCCCACGCAGACGTAGAAGCCAACCCGCCAGGAATGTTGTCAAATATTACCGCCGAGATGATAGGTTGGATTAGGTTAGGTTATATTACGTTATTGATGTATATAAAGGTCCCACGGAGACGTAGAGGCCAACTCGCCAGGAATGTTGTCAAATATTACAGCCGCGATGTTAGATTGGGTTAAGTTAGGTTATATTACGTTATTGTTGTATATAAAGGTCCCACGGAGACGTAGAGGCCAACAAGCCAGGAATGTTGCCAAATATTACAGCCGCGATGTTAGATTGGGTTAGGTTAGGTTATATTACGTTATTGATGTATATAAAGGTCCCACGGAGACGTAGAGGCCAACAAGCCAGGAATGTTGCCAAATATTACCGCCGAGTTGTTAGGTTGGGTTAGGTTAGGTTATATTACGTTCTTGATGTATATAAAGGTCCCACGCAGACGTAGAGGCCAACTCGCCAGGAATGTTGTGAAATATTACAGCCGAGATGATAGGTTGGGTTAGGTTAGGTTATATTTCGTTATTGATGTATATAAAGGTCCCACGGAGACGCAGAGGCCAACTCGCGAGGAATGTTGTCAAATATTACCGCCGAGATGATGTGTTGGATTAGGTTAGGTTATATTACGTTATTGATGTATATAAAGGTCCCACGGAGACGTAGAGGCCAACTCGCCAGGAATGTTGTCAAATATTACCGCCGAGATAATAGGTTGGGTTAGGTTAGGTTATATTACGTTGTTGTAGTATATAAAGGTCCCACGGAGACGCAGAGGCCAACTCGCGAGCAATGTTGTCAAATATTACCGCCGAGATGATGTGTTGGATTAGGTTAGGTTATATTACGTTATTGATGTATATAAAGGTCCCACGGATACGTAGAGGCCAACAAGCCAGGAATTTTGCCAAATATTACCGCCGAGATGTGAGGTTGGGTTAGGTTAGGCTATATTACGTTATTGATGTATATAAAGGTCCCACGGTGCCGTAGAAGCCAACTCGCCAGGAATGTTGCCAAATATTATCGCCGCGATGTTAGATTGGGTTAGGTTAGGTTAGACTACGTTATTGACGCATATAAAGGTCCCACGGAGACATAGAGGCCAACTCGCCAGGAATGTTGTCAAATATTACAGCCGCGATGTTAGATTGGGTTAGGTTAGGTTATATTACGTTCTTGATATATATAAAGGTCCCACGCAGACGTAGAGGCCAACTCGCCAGGAATGTTGTCAAATATTACCGCCGAGATGATAGGTTGGGTTAGGTTAGGTTATATTACGTTATTGTAGTATATAAAGGTCCCACGGAGACGCAGAGGCCAACTCGCCAGGAATGTTGTCAAATATTACCGCCGAGATGATGTGTTGGATTAGGTTAGGTTATATTACGTTATTGATGTATATAAAGGTCCCACGGAGACGTAGAGGCCAACTCGCCAGGAATGTTGTCAAATATTACAGCCGCGATGTTAGATTGGGTTAGGTTAGGTTATATTACGTTCTTGATATATATAAAGGTCCCACGCAGACGTAGAGGCCAACTCGCCAGGAATGTTGTGAAATATTACAGCCGAGATGATAGGTTGGGTTAGGTTAGGTTATATTTCGTTATTGATGTATATGAAGGTCCCACGGAGACGTAGAGGCCAACTCGCCAGGAATGTTGTCAAATATTACCGCCGAAATGTTAGGTTGGGTTAGGTTAGGTTATATTACATTATTGATGTATATAAAGGTCCCACGGAGACGTAGAGGCCCACTCGTCAGGAATATTGTCAAACATTACCGCCGAGATGTTAGGTTGGTTTAGGTTAGGTTATATTACGTTCTTCATGTATATAAAGGTCCCACGCAGACGTAGAGGCCAACCCGCCAGGAATGTTGTCAAATATTACCGCCGAAATGATAGGTTGGGTTAGGTTAGGTTATATTTCGTTATTGATGTATATGAAGGTCCCACGGAGACGTAGAGGCCAACTCGCCAGGAATGTTGTCAAATATTACAGCCGCGATGTTAGATTGGGTTAGGTTAGGTTATATTACGTTATTGTTGTATATAAAGGTCCCACGGAGACGTAGAGTCCAACAAGCCAGGAATGTTGCCAAATATTACCGCCGAGTTGTTAGGTTGGGTTAGGTTAGGTTATATTTCGTTATTGATGTATATGAAGGTCCCACGGAGACGTAGAGGCCAACTCGCCAGGAATGTTGTCAAATATTACAGCCGCGGTGTTAGATTGGGCTAGGTTAGGTTATATTACGTTATTGTTGTATATAAAGGTCCCACGGAGACGTAGAGTCCAACAAGCCAGGAATGTTGCCAAATATTACCGCCGTGTTGTTAGGTTGGGTTAGGTTAGGTTATATTACGTTCTTGATGTATATAAAGGTCCCACGCAGACGTAGAGGCCAACTCGCCAGGAATGTTGTGTAATATTACTGCCGAGATGATAGGTTGGGTTAGGTTAGGTTATATTTCGTTATTGATGCATATGAAGATCCCACGGTGACGTAGAGGCCAACTCGCCAGGAATGTTGTCAAATATTACCGCCGAAATGTTAGGTTGGGTTAGGTTAGGTTATATTACATTATTGATGTATACAAAGGTCCCACGGCGACGTAGAGGCCCACTCGTCAGGAATATTGTCAAATATTACCGGCGGGATGTTAGGTTGGGTTAGGTTAGGTTATATTACGTTCTTGATGTATATAAAGGTCCCACGCAGACGTAGAGGCCAACCCGCCAGGAATGTTGTCAAATATTACCGCCGAAATGTTAGATTGGGTTAGGTTAGGTTATATTACGTTATTGTTGTATATAAAGGTCCCACGGAGACGTAGAGGCCAACTCGCCAGGAATGTTGTCAAATATTACCGCCGAGATAATAGGTTGGGTTAGGTTAGGTTATATTACGTTGTTGTAGTATATAAAGGTCCCACGGAGACGCAGAGGCCAACTCGCGAGCAATGTTGTCAAATATTACCGCCGAGATGATGTGTTGGATTAGGTTAGGTTATATTACGTTATTGATGTATATAAAGGTCCCACGGATACGTAGAAGCCAACAAGCCAGGAATTTTGCCAAATATTACCGCCGAGATGTGAGTTTGGGTTAGGTTAGGCTATATTACGTTATTGATGTATATAAAGGTCCCACGGTGCCGTAGAAGCCAACTCGCCAGGAATGTTGCCAAATATTATCGCCGCGATGTTAGATTGGGTTAGGTTAGGTTAGACTACGTTATTGACGTATATAAAGGTCCCACGGAGACGTAGAGGCCAACTCGCCAGGAATGTTGTCAAATATTACAGCCGCGATGTTAGATTGGGTTAGGTTAGGTTATATTACGTTATTGTTGTATATAAAGGTCCCACGGAGACGTAGAGGCCAACTCGCCAGGAATGTTGTCAAATATTACCGCCGAGATGATAGGTTGGGTTAGGTTAGGTTATATTACGTTATTGTAGTATATAAAGGTCCCACGGAGACGCAGAGGCCAACTCGCCAGGAATGTTGTCAAATATTACCGCCGAGATGATGTGTTGGATTAGGTTAGGTTATATTACGTTATTGATGTATATAAAGGTCCCACGGAGACGTAGAGGCCAACTCGCCAGGAATGTTGTCAAATATTACAGCCGCGATGTTAGATTGGGTTAGGTTAGGTTATATTACGTTCTTGATATATATAAAGGTCCCACGCAGACGTAGAGGCCAACCCGCCAGGAATGTTGTCAAATATTACCGCCGAAATGTTAGATTGGGTTAGGTTAGGTTATATTACGTTATTGTTGTATATAAAGGTCCCACGGAGACGTAGAGGCCAACTCGCCAGAAATGTTGTCAAATATTACCGCCGAGATAATAGGTTGGGTTAGGTTAGGTTATATTACGTTATTGTAGTATATAAAGGTCCCACGGAGACGCAGAGGCCAACTCGCGAGGAATGTTGTCAAATATTACCGCCGAGATGATGTGTTGGATTAGGTTAGGTTATATTACGTTATTGATGTATATAAAGGTCCCACGGAGACGTAGAGGCCAACTCGCCAGGAATGTTGTCAAATATTACAGCCGCGATGTTAGATTGGGTTAGGTTAGGTTATATTACGTTATTGATGTATATAAAGGTCCCGCGGAGACGTAGAGGCCAACTCGCCAGGAATGTTGTCAAATATTACAGCCGCGATGTTAGATTGGGTTAGGTTAGGTTATATTACGTTATTGTTGTATATAAAGGTCCCACGGAGACGTAGAGGCCAACTCGCCAGGAATGTTGTCAAATATTACCGCCGAGATGATAGGTTGGGTTAGGTTAGGTTATATTTCGTTATTGATGTATATGAAGGTCCCACGGAGACGTAGAGGCCAACTCGCCAGGAATGTTGTCAAATATTACCGCCGAAATTTTAGGTTGGGTTAGGTTAGGTTATATTACATTATTGATGTATATAAAGGTCCCACGGAGAAGTAGAGGCCCACTCGTCAGGAATATTGTCAAATATTACCGCCGAGATGTTAGGTTGGGTTAGGTTAGGTTATATTACGTTCTTCATGTATATAAAGGTCCCACGCAGACGTAGAGGCCAACCCGCCAGGAATGTTGTCAAATATTACCGCCGAAATGATAGGTTGGGTTAGGTTAGGTTATATTTCGTTATTGATGTATATGAAGGTCCCACGGAGACGTAGAGTCCAACTCGCCAGGAATGTTGTCAAATATTACAGCCGAGATAATAGGTTGGGTTAGGTTAGGTTATATTACGTTATTGTAGTATATAAAGGTCCCACGGAGACGCAGAGGCCAACTCGCGAGGAATGTTGTCAAATATTACCGCCGAGATGATGTGTTGGATTAGGTTAGGTTATATTACGTTATTGATGTATATAAAGGTCCCACGGAGACGTAGAGGCCAACTCGCCAGGAATGTTGTCAAATATTACAGCCGCGATGTTAGATTGGGTTAGGTTAGGTTATATTACGTTATTGTTGTATATAAAGGTCCCACGGAGACGTAGAGGCCAACTCGCCAGGAATGTTGTCAAATATTACCGCCGAGATGATAGGTTGGGTTAGGTTAGGTTATATTTCGTTATTGATGTATATGAAGGTCCCACGGAGACGTAGAGGCCAACTCGCCAGGAATGTTGTCAAATATTACCGCCGAAATTTTAGGTTGGGTTAGGTTAGGTTATATTACATTATTGATGTATATAAAGGTCCCACGGAGAAGTAGAGGCCCACTCGTCAGGAATATTGTCAAATATTACCGCCGAGATGTTAGGTTGGGTTAGGTTAGGTTATATTACGTTCTTGATGTATATAAAGGTCCCACGCAGACGTAGAGGCCAACTCGCCAGGAATGTTGTCAAATATTACCGCCGAGATGATGTGTTGAATTAGGTTAGGTTATATTACGTTATTGATGTATATAAAGGTCCCACGGAGACGTAGAGGCCAACTCGCCAGGAATGTTGTCAAATATTACAGCCGCGATGTTAGATTGGGTTAGGTTAGGTTATATTACGTTCTTGATATATATAAAGGTCCCACGCAGACGTAGAGGGCAACCCGCCAGGAATGTTGTCAAATATTACCGCCGAGTTGTTAGGTTGGGTTAGGTTAGGTTATATTACGTTCTTGATGTATATAAAGGTCCCACGCAGACGTAGAGGCCAACTCGCCAGGAATGTTGTGTAATATTACTGCCGAGATGATAGGTTGGGTTAGGTTAGGTTATATTTCGTTATTGATGCATATGAAGATCCCACGGTGACGTAGAGGCCAACTCGCCAGGAATGTTGTCAAATATTACCGCCGAAATGTTAGGTTGGGTTAGGTTAGGTTATATTACATTATTGATGTATACAAAGGTCCCACGGCGACGTAGAGGCCCACTCGTCAGGAATATTGTCAAATATTACCGCCGAGATGTTAGGTTGGGTTAGGTTAGGTTATATTACGTTCTTGATGTATATAAAGGTCCCACGCAGACGTAGAGGCCAACCCGCCAGGAATGTTGTCAAATATTACCGCCGAAATGTTAGATTGGGTTAGGTTAGGTTATATTACGTTATTGTCGTATATAAAGGTCCCACGGAGACGTAGAGGCCAACTCGCCAGGAATGTTGTCAAATATTACCGCCGAGATAATAGGTTGGGTTAGGTTAGGTTATATTACGTTGTTGTAGTATATAAAGGTCCCACGGAGACGCAGAGGCCAACTCGCGAGCAATGTTGTCAAATATTACCGCCGAGATGATGTGTTGGATTAGGTTAGGTTATATTACGTTATTGATGTATATAAAGGTCCCACGGATACGTAGAGGCCAACAAGCCAGGAATTTTGCCAAATATTACCGCCGAGATGTGAGGTTGGGTTAGGTTAGGCTATATTACGTTATTGATGTATATAAAGGTCCCACGGTGCCGTAGAAGCCAACTCGCCAGGAATGTTGCCAAATATTATCGCCGCGATGTTAGATTGGGTTAGGTTAGGTTAGACTACGTTATTGACGTATATAAAGGTCCCACGGAGACGTAGAGGCCAACTCGCCAGGAATATTGTCAAATATTACAGCCGCGATGTTAGATTGGGTTAGGTTAGGTTATATTACGTTATTGTTGTATATAAAGGTCCCACGGAGACGTAGAGGCCAACTCGCCAGGAATGTTGTCAAATATTACCGCCGAGATGATAGGTTGGGTTAGGTTAGGTTATATTACGTTATTGTAGTATATAAAGGTCCCACGGAGACGCAGAGGCCAACTCGCCAGGAATGTTGTCAAATATTACCGCCGAGATGATGTGTTGGATTAGGTTAGGTTATATTACGTTATTGATGTATATAAAGGTCCCACGGAGACGTAGAGGCCAACTCGCCAGGAATGTTGTCAAATATTACAGCCGCGATGTTAGATTGGGTTAGGTTAGGTTATATTACGTTCTTGATATATATAAAGGTCCCACGCAGACGTAGAGGCCAACCCGCCAGGAATGTTGTCAAATATTACCGCCGAAATGTTAGATTGGGTTAGGTTAGGTTATATTACGTTATTGTTGTATATAAAGGTCCCACGGAGACGTAGAGGCCAACTCGCCAGGAATGTTGTCAAATATTACCGCTGAGATAATAGGTTGGGTTAGGTTAGGTTATATTACGTTATTGTAGTATATAAAGGTCCCACGGAGACGCAGAGGCCAACTCGCGAGGAATGTTGTCAAATATTACCGCCGAGATGATGTGTTGGATTAGGTTAGGTTATATTACGTTATTGATGTATATAAAGGTCCCACGGAGACGTAGAGGCCAACTCGCCAGGAATGTTGTCAAATATTACAGCCGAGTTGTTAGGTTGGGTTAGGTTAGGTTATATTTCGTTATTGATGTATATGAAGGTCCCACGGAGACGTAGAGGCCAACTCGCCAGGAATGTTGTCAAATATTACAGCCGCGATGTTAGATTGGGTTAGGGTAGGTTATATTACGTTATTGTTGTATATAAAGGTCCCACGGAGACGTAGAGTCCAACAAGCCAGGAATGTTGCCAAATATTACCGCCGAGTTGTTAGGTTGGGTTAGGTTAGGTTATATTTCGTTATTGATGTATATGAAGGTCCCACGGAGACGTAGAGGCCAACTCGCCAGGAATGTTGTCAAATATTACAGCCGCGGTGTTAGATTGGGCTAGGTTAGGTTATATTACGTTATTGTTGTATATAAAGGTCCCACGGAGACGTAGAGTCCAACAAGCCAGGAATGTTGCCAAATATTACCGCCGAGTTGTTAGGTTGGGTTAGGTTAGGTTATATTACGTTCTTGGTGTATATAAAGGTCCCACGCAGACGTAGAGGCCAACTCGCCAGGAATGTTGTGTAATATTACTGCCGAGATGATAGGTTGGGTTAGGTTAGGTTATATTTCGTTATTGATGCATATGAAGATCCCACGGTGACGTAGAGGCCAACTCGCCAGGAATGTTGTCAAATATTACCGCCGAAATGTTAGGTTGGGTTAGGTTAGGTTATATTACATTATTGATGTATACAAAGGTCCCACGGCGACGTAGAGGCCCACTCGTCAGGAATATTGTCAAATATTACCGCCGAGATGTTAGGTTGGGTTAGGTTAGGTTATATTACGTTCTTGATGTATATAAAGGTCCCACGCAGACGTAGAGGCCAACCCGCCAGGAATGTTGTCAAATATTACCGCCGAAATGTTAGATTGGGTTAGGTTAGGTTAGACTACGTTATAGACGTATATAAAGGTCCCACGGAGACGTAGAGGCCAACTCGCCAGGAATGTTGTCAAATATTACAGCCGCGATGTTAGATTGGGTTAGGTTAGGTTATATTACGTTATTGTTGTATATAAAGGTCCCACGGAGACGTAGAGGCCAACTCGCCAGGAATGTTGTCAAATATTACCGCCGAGATGATAGGTTGGGTTAGGTTAGGTTATATTACGTTATTGTAGTATATAAAGGTCCCACGGAGACGCAGAGGCCAACTCGCCAGGAATGTTGTCAAATATTACCGCCGAGATGATGTGTTGGATTAGGTTAGGTTATATTACGTTATTGATGTATATAAAGGTCCCACGGAGACGTAGAGGCCAACTCGCCAGGAATGTTGTCAAATATTACAGCCGCGATGTTAGATTGGGTTAGGTTAGGTTATATTACGTTCTTGATATATATAAAGGTCCCACGCAGACGTAGAGGCCAACCCGCCAGGAATGTTGTCAAATATTACCGCCGAAATGTTAGATTGGGTTAGGTTAGGTTATATTACGTTATTGTTGTATATAAAGGTCCCACGGAGACGTAGAGGCCAACTCGCCAGGAATGTTGTCAAATATTACCGCCGAGATAATAGGTTGGGTTAGGTTAGGTTATATTACGTTATTGTAGTATATAAAGGTCCCACGGAGACGCAGAGGCCAACTCGCGAGGAATGTTGTCAAATATTACCGCCGAGATGATGTGTTGGATTAGGTTAGGTTATATTACGTTATTGATGTATATAAAGGTCCCACGGAGACGTAGAGGCCAACTCGCCAGGAATGTTGTCAAATATTACAGCCGCGATGTTAGATTGGGTTAGGTTAGGTTATATTACGTTATTGATGTATATAAAGGTCCCGCGGAGACGTAGAGGCCAACTCGCCAGGAATGTTGTCAAATATTACAGCCGCGATGTTAGATTGGGTTAGGTTAGGTTATATTACGTTATTGTTGTATATAAAGGTCCCACGGAGACGTAGAGGCCAACTCGCCAGGAATGTTGTCAAATATTACCGCCGAGATGATAGGTTGGGTTAGGTTAGGTTATATTTCGTTATTGATGTATATGAAGGTCCCACGGAGACGTAGAGGCCAACTCGCCAGGAATGTTGTCAAATATTACCGCCGAAATTTTAGGTTGGGTTAGGTTAGGTTATATTACATTATTGATGTATATAAAGGTCCCACGGAGAAGTAGAGGCCCACTCGTCAGGAATATTGTCAAATATTACCGCCGAGATGTTAGGTTGGGTTAGGTTAGGTTATATTACGTTCTTCATGTATATAAAGGTCCCACGCAGACGTAGAGGCCAACCCGCCAGGAATGTTGTCAAATATTACCGCCGAAATGATAGGTTGGGTTAGGTTAGGTTATATTTCGTTATTGATGTATATGAAGGTCCCACGGAGACGTAGAGTCCAACTCGCCAGGAATGTTGTCAAATATTACAGCCGAGATAATAGGTTGGGTTAGGTTAGGTTATATTACGTTATTGTAGTATATAAAGGTCCCACGGAGACGCAGAGGCCAACTCGCGAGGAATGTTGTCAAATATTACCGCCGAGATGATGTGTTGGATTAGGTTAGGTTATATTACGTTATTGATGTATATAAAGGTCCCACGGAGACGTAGAGGCCAACTCGCCAGGAATGTTGTCAAATATTACAGCCGCGATGTTAGATTGGGTTAGGTTAGGTTATATTACGTTATTGTTGTATATAAAGGTCCCACGGAGACGTAGAGGCCAACTCGCCAGGAATGTTGTCAAATATTACCGCCGAGATGATAGGTTGGGTTAGGTTAGGTTATATTTCGTTATTGATGTATATGAAGGTCCCACGGAGACGTAGAGGCCAACTCGCCAGGAATGTTGTCAAATATTACCGCCGAAATTTTAGGTTGGGTTAGGTTAGGTTATATTACATTATTGATGTATATAAAGGTCCCACGGAGAAGTAGAGGCCCACTCGTCAGGAATATTGTCAAATATTACCGCCGAGATGTTAGGTTGGGTTAGGTTAGGTTATATTACGTTCTTGATGTATATAAAGGTCCCACGCAGACGTAGAGGCCAACTCGCCAGGAATGTTGTCAAATATTACCGCCGAGATGATGTGTTGGATTAGGTTAGGTTATATTACGTTATTGATGTATATAAAGGTCCCACGGAGACGTAGAGGCCAACTCGCCAGGAATGTTGTCAAATATTACAGCCGCGATGTTAGATTGGGTTAGGTTAGGTTATATTACGTTCTTGATATATATAAAGGTCCCACGCAGACGTAGAGGGCAACCCGCCAGGAATGTTGTCAAATATTACCGCCGAGTTGTTAGGTTGGGTTAGGTTAGGTTATATTACGTTCTTGATGTATATAAAGGTCCCACGCAGACGTAGAGGCCAACTCGCCAGGAATGTTGTGTAATATTACTGCCGAGATGATAGGTTGGGTTAGGTTAGGTTATATTTCGTTATTGATGCATATGAAGATCCCACGGTGACGTAGAGGCCAACTCGCCAGGAATGTTGTCAAATATTACCGCCGAAATGTTAGGTTGGGTTAGGTTAGGTTATATTACATTATTGATGTATACAAAGGTCCCACGGCGACGTAGAGGCCCACTCGTCAGGAATATTGTCAAATATTACCGCCGAGATGTTAGGTTGGGTTAGGTTAGGTTATATTACGTTATTGATGTATATAAAGGTCCCACGGAGACGTAGAGGCCAACTCGCCAGGAATGTTGTCAAATATTACAGCCGCGATGTTAGATTGGGTTAGGTTAGGTTATATTACGTTCTTGATATATATAAAGGTCCCACGCAGACGTAGAGGCCAACCCGCCAGGAATGTTGTCAAATATTACCGCCGAAATGTTAGATTGGGTTAGGTTAGGTTATATTACGTTATTGTTGTATATAAAGGTCCCACGGAGACGTAGAGGCCAACTCGCCAGGAATGTTGTCAAATATTACCGCTGAGATAATAGGTTGGGTTAGGTTAGGTTATATTACGTTATTGTAGTATATAAAGGTCCCACGGAGACGCAGAGGCCAACTCGCGAGGAATGTTGTCAAATATTACCGCCGAGATGATGTGTTGGATTAGGTTAGGTTATATTACGTTATTGATGTATATAAAGGTCCCACGGAGACGTAGAGGCCAACTCGCCAGGAATGTTGTCAAATATTACAGCCGAGTTGTTAGGTTGGGTTAGGTTAGGTTATATTTCGTTATTGATGTATATGAAGGTCCCACGGAGACGTAGAGGCCAACTCGCCAGGAATGTTGTCAAATATTACAGCCGCGATGTTAGATTGGGTTAGGGTAGGTTATATTACGTTATTGTTGTATATAAAGGTCCCACGGAGACGTAGAGTCCAACAAGCCAGGAATGTTGCCAAATATTACCGCCGAGTTGTTAGGTTGGGTTAGGTTAGGTTATATTTCGTTATTGATGTATATGAAGGTCCCACGGAGACGTAGAGGCCAACTCGCCAGGAATGTTGTCAAATATTACAGCCGCGGTGTTAGATTGGGCTAGGTTAGGTTATATTACGTTATTGTTGTATATAAAGGTCCCACGGAGACGTAGAGTCCAACAAGCCAGGAATGTTGCCAAATATTACCGCCGAGTTGTTAGGTTGGGTTAGGTTAGGTTATATTACGTTCTTGATGTATATAAAGGTCCCACGCAGACGTAGAGGCCAACTCGCCAGGAATGTTGTGTAATATTACTGCCGAGATGATAGGTTGGGTTAGGTTAGGTTATATTTCGTTATTGATGCATATGAAGATCCCACGGTGACGTAGAGGCCAACTCGCCAGGAATGTTGTCAAATATTACCGCCGAAATGTTAGGTTGGGTTAGGTTAGGTTATATTACATTATTGATGTATACAAAGGTCCCACGGCGACGTAGAGGCCCACTCGTCAGGAATATTGTCAAATATTACCGCCGAGATGTTAGGTTGGGTTAGGTTAGGTTATATTACGTTCTTGATGTATATAAAGGTCCCACGCAGACGTAGAGGCCAACCCGCCAGGAATGTTGTCAAATATTACCGCCGAAATGTTAGATTGGGTTAGGTTAGGTTAGACTACGTTATAGACGTATATAAAGGTCCCACGGAGACGTAGAGGCCAACTCGCCAGGAATGTTGTCAAATATTACAGCCGCGATGTTAGATTGGGTTAGGTTAGGTTATATTACGTTATTGTTGTATATAAAGGTCCCACGGAGACGTAGAGGCCAACTCGCCAGGAATGTTGTCAAATATTACCGCCGAGATGATAGGTTGGGTTAGGTTAGGTTATATTACGTTATTGTAGTATATAAAGGTCCCACGGAGACGCAGAGGCCAACTCGCCAGGAATGTTGTCAAATATTACCGCCGAGATGATGTGTTGGATTAGGTTAGGTTATATTACGTTATTGATGTATATAAAGGTCCCACGGAGACGTAGAGGCCAACTCGCCAGGAATGTTGTCAAATATTACAGCCGCGATGTTAGATTGGGTTAGGTTAGGTTATATTACGTTCTTGATATATATAAAGGTCCCACGCAGACGTAGAGGCCAACCCGCCAGGAATGTTGTCAAATATTACCGCCGAAATGTTAGATTGGGTTAGGTTAGGTTATATTACGTTATTGTTGTATATAAAGGTCCCACGGAGACGTAGAGGCCAACTCGCCAGGAATGTTGTCAAATATTACCGCCGAGATAATAGGTTGGGTTAGGTTAGGTTATATTACGTTATTGTAGTATATAAAGGTCCCACGGAGACGCAGAGGCCAACTCGCGAGGAATGTTGTCAAATATTACCGCCGAGATGATGTGTTGGATTAGGTTAGGTTATATTACGTTATTGATGTATATAAAGGTCCCACGGAGACGTAGAGGCCAACTCGCCAGGAATGTTGTCAAATATTACAGCCGCGATGTTAGATTGGGTTAGGTTAGGTTATATTACGTTATTGATGTATATAAAGGTCCCGCGGAGACGTAGAGGCCAACTCGCCAGGAATGTTGTCAAATATTACAGCCGCGATGTTAGATTGGGTTAGGTTAGGTTATATTACGTTATTGTTGTATATAAAGGTCCCACGGAGACGTAGAGGCCAACTCGCCAGGAATGTTGTCAAATATTACCGCCGAGATGATAGGTTGGGTTAGGTTAGGTTATATTTCGTTATTGATGTATATGAAGGTCCCACGGAGACGTAGAGGCCAACTCGCCAGGAATGTTGTCAAATATTACCGCCGAAATTTTAGGTTGGGTTAGGTTAGGTTATATTACATTATTGATGTATATAAAGGTCCCACGGAGAAGTAGAGGCCCACTCGTCAGGAATATTGTCAAATATTACCGCCGAGATGTTAGGTTGGGTTAGGTTAGGTTATATTACGTTCTTCATGTATATAAAGGTCCCACGCAGACGTAGAGGCCAACCCGCCAGGAATGTTGTCAAATATTACCGCCGAAATGATAGGTTGGGTTAGGTTAGGTTATATTTCGTTATTGATGTATATGAAGGTCCCACGGAGACGTAGAGTCCAACTCGCCAGGAATGTTGTCAAATATTACAGCCGAGATAATAGGTTGGGTTAGGTTAGGTTATATTACGTTATTGTAGTATATAAAGGTCCCACGGAGACGCAGAGGCCAACTCGCGAGGAATGTTGTCAAATATTACCGCCGAGATGATGTGTTGGATTAGGTTAGGTTATATTACGTTATTGATGTATATAAAGGTCCCACGGAGACGTAGAGGCCAACTCGCCAGGAATGTTGTCAAATATTACAGCCGCGATGTTAGATTGGGTTAGGTTAGGTTATATTACGTTATTGTTGTATATAAAGGTCCCACGGAGACGTAGAGGCCAACTCGCCAGGAATGTTGTCAAATATTACCGCCGAGATGATAGGTTGGGTTAGGTTAGGTTATATTTCGTTATTGATGTATATGAAGGTCCCACGGAGACGTAGAGGCCAACTCGCCAGGAATGTTGTCAAATATTACCGCCGAAATTTTAGGTTGGGTTAGGTTAGGTTATATTACATTATTGATGTATATAAAGGTCCCACGGAGAAGTAGAGGCCCACTCGTCAGGAATATTGTCAAATATTACCGCCGAGATGTTAGGTTGGGTTAGGTTAGGTTATATTACGTTCTTGATGTATATAAAGGTCCCACGCAGACGTAGAGGCCAACTCGCCAGGAATGTTGTCAAATATTACCGCCGAGATGATGTGTTGGATTAGGTTAGGTTATATTACGTTATTGATGTATATAAAGGTCCCACGGAGACGTAGAGGCCAACTCGCCAGGAATGTTGTCAAATATTACAGCCGCGATGTTAGATTGGGTTAGGTTAGGTTATATTACGTTCTTGATATATATAAAGGTCCCACGCAGACGTAGAGGGCAACCCGCCAGGAATGTTGTCAAATATTACCGCCGAGTTGTTAGGTTGGGTTAGGTTAGGTTATATTACGTTCTTGATGTATATAAAGGTCCCACGCAGACGTAGAGGCCAACTCGCCAGGAATGTTGTGTAATATTACTGCCGAGATGATAGGTTGGGTTAGGTTAGGTTATATTTCGTTATTGATGCATATGAAGATCCCACGGTGACGTAGAGGCCAACTCGCCAGGAATGTTGTCAAATATTACCGCCGAAATGTTAGGTTGGGTTAGGTTAGGTTATATTACATTATTGATGTATACAAAGGTCCCACGGCGACGTAGAGGCCCACTCGTCAGGAATATTGTCAAATATTACCGCCGAGATGTTAGGTTGGGTTAGGTTAGGTTATATTACGTTCTTGATGTATATAAAGGTCCCACGCAGACGTAGAGGCCAACCCGCCAGGAATGTTGTCAAATATTACCGCCGAAATGTTAGATTGGGTTAGGTTAGGTTATATTACGTTATTGTTGTATATAAAGGTCCCACGGAGACGTAGAGGCCAACTCGCCAGGAATGTTGTCAAATATTACCGCCGAGATAATAGGTTGGGTTAGGTTAGGTTATATTACGTTGTTGTAGTATATAAAGGTCCCACGGAGACGCAGAGGCCAACTCGCGAGCAATGTTGTCAAATATTACCGCCGAGATGATGTGTTGGATTAGGTTAGGTTATATTACGTTATTGATGTATATAAAGGTCCCACGGATACGTAGAGGCCAACAAGCCAGGAATTTTGCCAAATATTACCGCCGAGATGTGAGGTTGGGTTAGGTTAGGCTATATTACGTTATTGATGTATATAAAGGTCCCACGGTGCCGTAGAAGCCAACTCGCCAGGAATGTTGCCAAATATTATCGCCGCGATGTTAGATTGGGTTAGGTTAGGTTAGACTACGTTATTGACGTATATAAAGGTCCCACGGAGACGTAGAGGCCAACTCGCCAGGAATGTTGTCAAATATTACAGCCGCGATGTTAGATTGGGTTAGGTTAGGTTATATTACGTTATTGTTGTATATAAAGGTCCCACGGAGACGCAGAGGCCAACTCGCGAGGAATGTTGTCAAATATTACCGCCGAGATGATGTGTTGGATTAGGTTAGGTTATATTACGTTATTGATGTATATAAAGGTCCCACGGAGACGTAGAGGCCAACTCGCCAGGAATGTTGTCAAATATTACAGCCGCGATGTTAGATTGGGTTAGGTTAGGTTATATTACGTTCTTGATATATATAAAGGTCCCACGCAGACGTATAGGCCAACCCGCCAGGAATGTTGTCAAATATTACCGCCGAAATGTTAGATTGGGTTAGGTTAGGTTATACTACGTTATTGTTGTATATAAAGGTCCCACGGAGACGTAGAGGCCAACTCGCCAGAAATGTTGTCAAATATTACCGCCGAGATAATAGGTTGGGTTAGGTTAGGTTATATTACGTTATTGTAGTATATAAAGGTCCCACGGAGACGCAGAGGCCAACTCGCGAGGAATGTTGTCAAATATTACCGCCGAGATGATGTGTTGGATTAGGTTAGGTTATATTACGTTATTGATGTATATAAAGGTCCCACGGAGACGTAGAGGCCAACAAGCCAGGAATTTTGCCAAATATTACCGCCGAGATGTGAGGTTGGGTTAGGTTAGGCTATATTACGTTATTGATGTATATAAAGGTCCCACGGTGCCGTAGAAGCCAACTCGCCAGGAATGTTGCCAAATATTATCGCCGCGATGTTAGATTGGGTTAGGTTAGGTTAGACTACGTTATTGACGTATATAAAGGTCCCACGGAGACGTAGAGGCCAACTCGCCAGGAATGTTGTCAAATATTACAGCCGCGATGTTAGATTGGGTTAGGTAAGGTTATATTACGTTATTGTTGTATATAAAGGTCCCACGGAGACGTAGAGGCCAACTCGCCAGGAATGTTGTCAAATATTACCGCCGAGATAATAGGTTGGGTTAGGTTAGGTTATATTACGTTATTGTAGTATATAAAGGTCCCACGGAGACGCAGAGGCCAACTCGCGAGGAATGTTGTCAAATATTACCGCCGAGATGATGTGTTGGATTAGGTTAGGTTATATTACGTTATTGATGTATATAAAGGTCCCACGGAGACGTAGAGGCCAACTCGCCAGGAATGTTGTCAAATATTACAGCCGCGATGTTAGATTGGGTTAGGTTAGGTTATATTACGTTATTGTTGTATATAAAGGTCCCACGGAGACGTAGAGGCCAACTCGCCAGGAATGTTGTCAAATATTACCGCCGAGATGATAGGTTGGGTTAGGTTAGGTTATATTTCGTTATTGATGTATATGAAGGTCCCACGGAGACGTAGAGGCCAACTCGCCAGGAATGTTGTCAAATATTACCGCCGAAATTTTAGGTTGGGTTAGGTTAGGTTATATTACATTATTGATGTATATAAAGGTCCCACGGAGAAGTAGAGGCCCACTCGTCAGGAATATTGTCAAATATTACCGCCGAGATGTTAGGTTGGGTTAGGTTAGGTTATATTACGTTCTTGATGTATATAAAGGTCCCACGCAGACGTAGAGGCCAACCCGCCAGGAATGTTGTCAAATATTACCGCCGAAATGATAGGTTGAGTTAGGTTAGGTTATATTTCGTTATTGATGTATATAAAGGTCCCACGGCGACGTAGAGGCCCACTCGTCAGGAATATTGTCAAATATTACCGCCGAGATGTTAGGTTGGGTTAGGTTAGGTTATATTACGTTCTTGATATATATAAAGGTCCCACGCAGACGTAGAGGCCAACCCGCCAGGAATGTTGTCAAATATTACCGCCGAAATGTTAGATTGGGTTAGGTTAGGCTATATTACGTTATTGTTGTATATAAAGGTCCCACGGAGACGTAGAGGCCAACTCGCCAGGAATGTTGTCAAATATTACCGCCGAGATAATAGGTTGGGTTAGGTTAGGTTATATTACGTTATTGTAGTATATAAAGGTCCCACGGAGACGCAGAGGCCAACTCGCGAGGAATGTTGTCAAATATTACCGCCGAGATGATGTGTTGGATTAGGTTAGGTTATATTACGTTATTGATGTATATAAAGGTCCCACGGAGACGTAGAGGCCAACTCGCCAGGAATGTTGTCAAATATTACAGCCGCGATGTTAGATTGGGTTAGGTTAGGTTATATTACGTTATTGTTGTATATAAAGGTCCCACGGAGACGTAGAGGCCAACTCGCCAGGAATGTTGTCAAATATTACCGCCGAGATGATAGGTTGGGTTAGGTTAGGTTATATTACGTTATTGTAGTATATAAAGGTCCCACGGAGACGCAGAGGCCAACTCGCCAGGAATGTTGTCAAATATTACCGCCGAGATGATGTGTTGGATTAGGTTAGGTTATATTACGTTATTGATGTATATAAAGGTCCCACGGAGACGTAGAGGCCAACTCGCCAGGAATGTTGTCAAATATTACAGCCGCGATGTTAGATTGGGTTAGGTTAGGTTATATTACGTTCTTGATATATATAAAGGTCCCACGCAGACGTAGAGGCCAACCCGCCAGGAATGTTGTCAAATATTACCGCCGAAATGTTAGATTGGGTTAGGTTAGGTTATACTACGTTATTGTTGTATATAAAGGTCCCACGGAGACGTAGAGGCCAACTCGCCAGAAATGTTGTCAAATATTACCGCCGAGATAATAGGTTGGGTTAGGTTAGGTTATATTACGTTATTGTAGTATATAAAGGTCCCACGTAGACGCAGAGGCCAACTCGCGAGGAATGTTGTCAAATATTACCGCCGAGATGATGTGTTGGATTAGGTTAGGTTATATTACGTTATTGATGTATATAAAGGTCCCACGGAGACGTAGAGGCCAACAAGCCAGGAATTTTGCCAAATATTACCGCCGAGATGTGAGGTTGGGTTAGGTTAGGCTATATTACGTTATTGATGTATATAAAGGTCCCACGGTGCCGTAGAAGCCAACTCGCCAGGAATGTTGCCAAATATTATCGCCGCGATGTTAGATTGGGTTAGGTTAGGTTAGACTACGTTATTGACGTATATAAAGGTCCCACGGAGACGTAGAGGCCAACTCGCCAGGAATGTTGTCAAATATTACAGCCGCGATGTTAGATTGGGTTAGGTAAGGTTATATTACGTTATTGTTGTATATAAAGGTCCCACGGAGACGTAGAGGCCAACTCGCCAGGAATGTTGTCAAATATTACCGCCGAGATAATAGGTTGGGTTAGGTTAGGTTATATTACGTTATTGTAGTATATAAAGGTCCCACGGAGACGCAGAGGCCAACTCGCGAGGAATGTTGTCAAATATTACCGCCGAGATGATGTGTTGGATTAGGTTAGGTTATATTACGTTATTGATGTATATAAAGGTCCCACGGAGACGTAGAGGCCAACTCGCCAGGAATGTTGTCAAATATTACCGCCGAGATAATAGGTTGGGTTAGGTTAGGTTATATTACGTTGTTGTAGTATATAAAGGTCCCACGGAGACGCAGAGGCCAACTCGCGAGCAATGTTGTCAAATATTACCGCCGAGATGATGTGTTGGATTAGGTTAGGTTATATTACGTTATTGATGTATATAAAGGTCCCACGGATACGTAGAGGCCAACAAGCCAGGAATTTGGCCAAATATTACCGCCGAGATGTGAGGTTGGGTTAGGTTAGGCTATATTACGTTATTGATGTATATAAAGGTCCCACGGTGCCGTAGAAGCCAACTCGCCAGGAATGTTGCCAAATATTATCGCCGCGATGTTAGATTGGGTTAGGTTAGGTTAGACTACGTTATTGACGTATATAAAGGTCCCACGGAGACGTAGAGGCCAACTCGCCAGGAATGTTGTCAAATATTACCGCCGAGATGATAGGTTGGGTTAGGTTAGGTTATATTTCGTTATTGATGTATATGAAGGTCCCACGGAGACGTAGAGGCCAACTCGCCAGGAATGTTGTCAAATATTACCGCCGAAATTTTAGGTTGGGTTAGGTTAGGTTATATTACATTATTGATGTATATAAAGGTCCCACGGAGAAGTAGAGGCCCACTCGTCAGGAATATTGTCAAATATTACCGCCGAGATGTTAGGTTGGGTTAGGTTAGGTTATATTACGTTCTTGATGTATATAAAGGTCCCACGCAGACGTAGAGGCCAACCCGCCAGGAATGTTGTCAAATATTACCGCCGAAATGATAGGTTGAGTTAGGTTAGGTTATATTTCGTTATTGATGTATATAAAGGTCCCACGGCGACGTAGAGGCCCACTCGTCAGGAATATTGTCAAATATTACCGCCGAGATGTTAGGTTGGGTTAGGTTAGGTTATATTACGTTCTTGATATATATAAAGGTCCCACGCAGACGTAGAGGCCAACCCGCCAGGAATGTTGTCAAATATTACCGCCGAAATGTTAGATTGGGTTAGGTTAGGTTATATTACGTTATTGATGTATATAAAGGTCCCACGAAGACGTAGAGGCCAACTCGCCAGGAATGTTGTCAAATATTACAGCCGCGATGTTAGATTGGGTTAGGTTAGGTTATATTACGTTATTGTTGTATATAAAGGTCCCACGGAGACGTAGAGGCCAACTCGCCAGGAATGTTGTCAAATATTACCGCCGAGATGATAGGTTGGGTTAGGTTAGGTTATATTACGTTATTGTAGTATATAAAGGTCCCACGGAGACGCAGAGGCCAACTCGCCAGGAATGTTGTCAAATATTACCGCCGAGATGATGTGTTGGATTAGGTTAGGTTATATTACGTTATTGATGTATATAAAGGTCCCACGGAGACGTAGAGGCCAACTCGCCAGGAATGTTGTCAAATATTACAGCCGCGATGTTAGATTGGGTTAGGTTAGGTTATATTACGTTCTTGATATATATAAAGGTCCCACGCAGACGTAGAGGCCAACCCGCCAGGAATGTTGTCAAATATTACCGCCGAAATGTTAGATTGGGTTAGGTTAGGTTATACTACGTTATTGTTGTATATAAAGGTCCCACGGAGACGTAGAGGCCAACTCGCCAGAAATGTTGTCAAATATTACCGCCGAGATAATAGGTTGGGTTAGGTTAGGTTATATTACGTTATTGTAGTATATAAAGGTCCCACGGAGACGCAGAGGCCAACTCGCGAGGAATGTTGTCAAATATTACCGCCGAGATGATGTGTTGGATTAGGTTAGGTTATATTACGTTATTGATGTATATAAAGGTCCCACGGAGACGTAGAGGCCAACAAGCCAGGAATTTTGCCAAATATTACCGCCGAGATGTGAGGTTGGGTTAGGTTAGGCTATATTACGTTATTGATGTATATAAAGGTCCCACGGTGCCGTAGAAGCCAACTCGCCAGGAATGTTGCCAAATATTATCGCCGCGATGTTAGATTGGGTTAGGTTAGGTTAGACTACGTTATTGACGTATATAAAGGTCCCACGGAGACGTAGAGGCCAACTCGCCAGGAATGTTGTCAAATATTACAGCCGCGATGTTAGATTGGGTTAGGTAAGGTTATATTACGTTATTGTTGTATATAAAGGTCCCACGGAGACGTAGAGGCCAACTCGCCAGGAATGTTGTCAAATATTACCGCCGAGATAATAGGTTGGGTTAGGTTAGGTTATATTACGTTATTGTAGTATATAAAGGTCCCACGGAGACGCAGAGGCCAACTCGCGAGGAATGTTGTCAAATATTACCGCCGAGATGATGTGTTGGATTAGGTTAGGTTATATTACGTTATTGATGTATATAAAGGTCCCACGGAGACGTAGAGGCCAACTCGCCAGGAATGTTGTCAAATATTACCGCCGAGATAATAGGTTGGGTTAGGTTAGGTTATATTACGTTGTTGTAGTATATAAAGGTCCCACGGAGACGCAGAGGCCAACTCGCGAGCAATGTTGTCAAATATTACCGCCGAGATGATGTGTTGGATTAGGTTAGGTTATATTACGTTATTGATGTATATAAAGGTCCCACGGATACGTAGAGGCCAACAAGCCAGGAATTTGGCCAAATATTACCGCCGAGATGTGAGGTTGGGTTAGGTTAGGCTATATTACGTTATTGATGTATATAAAGGTCCCACGGTGCCGTAGAAGCCAACTCGCCAGGAATGTTGCCAAATATTATCGCCGCGATGTTAGATTGGGTTAGGTTAGGTTAGACTACGTTATTGACGTATATAAAGGTCCCACGGAGACGTAGAGGCCAACTCGCCAGGAATGTTGTCGAATATTACAGCCGCGATGTTAGATTGGGTTAGGTTAGGTTATATTACGTTATTGTTGTATATAAAGGTCCCACGGAGACGTAGAGGCCAACTCGCCAGGAATGTTGTCAAATATTACAGCCGCGATGTTAGATTGGGTTAGGTTAGGTTATATTACGTTATTGTTGTATATAAAGGTCCCACGGAGACGTAGAGGCCAACTCGCCAGGAATGTTGTCAAATATTACCGCCGAGATGATAGGTTGGGTTAGGTTAGGTTATATTTCGTTATTGATGTATATGAAGGTCCCACGGAGACGTAGAGGCCAACTCGCCAGGAATGTTGTCAAATATTACCGCCGAAATTTTAGGTTGGGTTAGGTTAGGTTATATTACATTATTGATGTATATAAAGGTCCCACGGAGAAGTAGAGGCCCACTCGTCAGGAATATTGTCAAATATTACCGCCGAGATGTTAGGTTGGGTTAGGTTAGGTTATATTACGTTCTTCATGTATATAAAGGTCCCACGCAGACGTAGAGGCCAACCCGCCAGGAATGTTTTCAAATATTACCGCCGAAATGATAGGTTGGGTTAGGTTAGGTTATATTTCGTTATTGATGTATATGAAGGTCCCACGGAGACGTAGAGTCCAACTCGCCAGGAATGTTGTCAAATATTACAGCCGAGATAATAGGTTGGGTTAGGTTAGGTTATATTACGTTATTGTAGTATATAAAGGTCCCACGGAGACGCAGAGGCCAACTCGCGAGGAATGTTGTCAAATATTACCGCCGAGATGATGTGTTGGATTAGGTTAGGTTATATTACGTTATTGATGTATATAAAGGTCCCACGGAGACGTAGAGGCCAACTCGCCAGGAATGTTGTCAAATATTACAGCCGCGATGTTAGATTGGGTTAGGTTAGGTTATATTACGTTATTGTTGTATATAAAGGTCCCACGGAGACGTAGAGGCCAACTCGCCAGGAATGTTGTCAAATATTACCGCCGAGATGATAGGTTGGGTTAGGTTAGGTTATATTTCGTTATTGATGTATATGAAGGTCCCACGGAGACGTAGAGGCCAACTCGCCAGGAATGTTGTCAAATATTACCGCCGAAATTTTAGGTTGGGTTAGGTTAGGTTATATTACATTATTGATGTATATAAAGGTCCCACGGAGAAGTAGAGGCCCACTCGTCAGGAATATTGTCAAATATTACCGCCGAGATGTTAGGTTGGGTTAGGTTAGGTTATATTACGTTCTTGATGTATATAAAGGTCCCACGCAGACGTAGAGGCCAACTCGCCAGGAATGTTGTCAAATATTACCGCCGAGATGATGTGTTGGATTAGGTTAGGTTATATTACGTTATTGATGTATATAAAGGTCCCACGGAGACGTAGAGGCCAACTCGCCAGAAATGTTGTCAAATATTACCGCCGAGATAATAGGTTGGGTTAGGTTAGGTTATATTACGTTATTGTAGTATATAAAGGTCCCACGGAGACGCAGAGGCCAACTCGCGAGGAATGTTGTCAAATATTACCGCCGAGATGATGTGTTGGATTAGGTTAGGTTATATTACGTTATTGATGTATATAAAGGTCCCACGGAGACGTAGAGGCCAACTCGCCAGGAATGTTGTCAAATATTACAGCCGCGATGTTAGATTGGGTTAGGTTAGGTTATATTACGTTATTGATGTATATAAAGGTCCCGCGGAGACGTAAAGGCCAACTCGCCAGAAATGTTGTCAAATATTACAGCCGCGATGTTAGATTGGGTTAGGTTAGGTTATATTACGTTATTGTTGTATATAAAGGTCCCACGGAGACGTAGAGGCCAACTCGCCAGGAATGTTGTCAAATATTACCGCCGAGATGATAGGTTGGGTTAGGTTAGGTTATATTTCGTTATTGATGTATATGAAGGTCCCACGGAGACGTAGAGGCCAACTCGCCAGGAATGTTGTCAAATATTACCGCCGAAATTTTAGGTTGGGTTAGGTTAGGTTATATTACATTATTGATGTATATAAAGGTCCCACGGAGAAGTAGAGGCCCACTCGTCAGGAATATTGTCAAATATTACCGCCGAGATGTTAGGTTGGGTTAGGTTAGGTTATATTACGTTCTTCATGTATATAAAGGTCCCACGCAGACGTAGAGGCCAACCCGCCAGGAATGTTGTCAAATATTACCGCCGAAATGATAGGTTGGGTTAGGCTAGGTTATATTTCGTTATTGCTGTATATGAAGGTCCCACGGAGACGTAGAGTCCAACTCGCCAGGAATGTTGTCAAATATTACAGCCGAGATAATAGGTTGGGTTAGGTTAGGTTATATTACGTTGTTGTAGTATATAAAGGTCCCACGGAGACGCAGAGGCCAACTCGCGAGCAATGTTGTCAAATATTACCGCCGAGATGATGTGTTGGATTAGGTTAGGTTATATTACGTTATTGATGTATATAATGGTCCCACGGAGACGTAGAGGCCAACTCGCCAGGAATGTTGTCAAATATTACAGCCGCGATGTTAGATTGGGTTAGGTTAGGTTATATTACGTTATTGTTGTATATAAAGGTCCCACGGAGACGTAGAGGCCAACTCGCCAGGAATGTTGTCAAATATTACCGCCGAGATGATAGGTTGGGTTAGGTTAGGTTATATTTCGTTATTGATGTACATGAAGGTCCCACGGAGACGTAGAGGCCAACTCGCCAGGAATGTTGTCAAATATTACCGCCGAAATTTTAGGTTGGGTTAGGTTAGGTTATATTACATTATTGATGTATATAAAGGTCCCACGGAGAAGTAGAGGCCCACTCGTCAGGAATATTGTCAAATATTACCGCCGAGATGTTAGGTTGGGTTAGGTTAGGTTATATTACGTTCTTGATGTATATAAAGGTCCCACGCAGACGTAGAGGCCAACCCGCCAGGAATGTTGTCAAATATTACCGCCGAGATGATAGGTTGGATTAGGTTAGGTTATATTACGTTATTGATGTATATAAAGGTCCCACGGAGACGCAGAGGCCAACTCGCGAGGAATGTTGTCAAATATTACCGCCGAGATGATGTGTTGGATTAGGTTAGGTTATATTACGTTATTGATGTATATAAAGGTCCCACGGAGACGTAGAGGCCAACTCGCCAGGAATGTTGTCAAATATTACAGCCGCGATGTTAGATTGGGTTAGGTTAGGTTATATTACGTTATTGTTGTATATAAAGGTCCCACGGAGACGTAGAGGCCAACTCGCCAGGAATGTTGTCAAATATTACCGCCGAGATGATAGGTTGGGTTAGTATAGGTTATATTTCGTTATTGATGTATATGAAGGTCCCACGGAGACGTAGAGGCCAACTCGCCAGGAAAGTTGTCAAATATTACCGCCGAAATTTTAGGTTGGGTTAGGTTAGGTTATATTACATTATTGATGTATATAAAGGTCCCACGGAGAAGTAGAGGCCCACTCGTCAGGAATATTGTCAAATATTACCGCCGAGATGTTAGGTTGGGTTAGGTTAGGTTATATTACGTTATTGTAGTATATAAAGGTCCCACGGAGACGCAGAGGCCAACTCGCGAGGAATGTTGTCAAATATTACCGCCGAGATGATGTGTTGGATTAGGTTAGGTTATATTACGTTATTGATGTATATAAAGGTCCCACGGAGACGTAGAGGCCAACTCGCCAGGAATGTTGTCAAATATTACAGCCGCGATGTTAGATTGGGTTAGGTTAGGTTATATTACGTTATTGTTGTATATAAAGGTCCCACGGAGACGTAGAGGCCAACTCGCCAGGAATGTTGTCAAATATTACCGCCGAGATGATAGGTTGGGTTAGGTTAGGTTATATTTCGTTATTGATGTATATGAAGGTCCCACGGAGACGTAGAGGCCAACTCGCCAGGAATGTTGTCAAATATTACCGCCGAAATTTTAGGTTGGGTTAGGTTAGGTTATATTACATTATTGATGTATATAAAGGTCCCACGGAGAAGTAGAGGCCCACTCGTCAGGAATATTGTCAAATATTACCGCCGAGATGTTAGGTTGGGTTAGGTTAGGTTATATTACGTTCTTGATGTATATAAAGGTCCCACGCAGACGTAGAGGCCAACCCGCCAGGAATGTTGTCAAATATTACCGCCGAAATGATAGGTTGAGTTAGGTTAGGTTATATTTCGTTATTGATGTATATAAAGGTCCCACGGCGACGTAGAGGCCCACTCGTCAGGAATATTGTCAAATATTACCGCCGAGATGTTAGGTTGGGTTAGGTTAGGTTATATTACGTTCTTGATATATATAAAGGTCCCACGCAGACGTAGAGGCCAACCCGCCAGGAATGTTGTCAAATATTACCGCCGAGATGATGTGTTGGATTAGGTTAGGTTATATTACGTTATTGATGTATATAAAGGTCCCACGGATACGTAGAGGCCAACAAGCCAGGAATTTGGCCAAATATTACCGCCGAGATGTGAGGTTGGGTTAGGTTAGGCTATATTACGTTATTGATGTATATAAAGCTCCCACGGTGCCGTAGAAGCCAACTCGCCAGGAATGTTGCCAAATATTATCGCCGCGATGTTAGATTGGGTTAGGTTAGGTTAGACTACGTTATTGACGTATATAAAGGTCCCACGGAGACGTAGAGGCCAACTCGCCAGGAATGTTGTCAAATATTACAGCCGCGATGTTAGATTGGGTTAGGTTAGGTTATATTACGTTATTGTTGTATATAAAGGTCCCACGGAGACGTAGAGGCCAACTCGCCAGGAATGTTGTCAAATATTACCGCCGAGATGATAGGTTGGGTTAGGTTAGGTTATATTACGTTATTGTAGTATATAAAGGTCCCACGGAGACGCAGAGGCCAACTCGCCAGGAATGTTGTCAAATATTACCGCCGAGATGATGTGTTGGATTAGGTTAGGTTATATTACGTTATTGATGTATATAAAGGTCCCACGGAGACGTAGAGGCCAACTCGCCAGGAATGTTGTCAAATATTACAGCCGCGATGTTAGATTGGGTTAGGTTAGGTTATATTACGTTCTTGATATATATAAAGGTCCCACGCAGACGTAGAGGCCAACCCGCCAGGAATGTTGTCAAATATTACCGCCGAAATGTTAGATTGGGTTAGGTTAGGTTATACTACGTTATTGTTGTATATAAAGGTCCCACGGAGACGTAGAGGCCAACTCGCCAGAAATGTTGTCAAATATTACCGCCGAGATAATAGGTTGGGTTAGGTTAGGTTATATTACGTTATTGTAGTATATAAAGGTCCCACGGAGACGCAGAGGCCAACTCGCGAGGAATGTTGTCAAATATTACCGCCGAGATGATGTGTTGGATTAGGTTAGGTTATATTACGTTATTGATGTATATAAAGGTCCCACGGAGACGTAGAGGCCAACTCGCCAGGAATGTTGTCAAATATTACAGCCGCGATGTTAGATTGGGTTAGGTTAGGTTATATTACGTTATTGTTGTATATAAAGGTCCCACGGAGACGTAGAGGCCAACTCGCCAGGAATGTTGTCAAATATTACCGCCGAGATGATAGGTTGGGTTAGGTTAGGTTATATTTCGTTATTGATGTACATGAAGGTCCCACGGAGACGTAGAGGCCAACTCGCCAGGAATGTTGTCAAATATTACCGCCGAAATTTTAGGTTGGGTTAGGTTAGGTTATATTACATTATTGATGTATATAAAGGTCCCACGGAGAAGTAGAGGCCCACTCGTCAGGAATATTGTCAAATATTACCGCCGAGATGTTAGGTTGGGTTAGGTTAGGTTATATTACGTTCTTGATGTATATAAAGGTCCCACGGAGACGTAGAGGCCAACTCGCCAGGAATGTTGTCAAATATTACAGCCGAGATGTGAGGTTGGGTTAGGTTAGGCTATATTACGTTATTGATGTATATAAAGGTCCCACGGTGCCGTAGAAGCCAACTCGCCAGGAATGTTGCCAAATATCATCGCCGCGATGTTAGATTGGGTTAGGTTAGGTTAGACTACGTTATTGACGTATATAAAGGTCCCACGGAGACGTAGAGGCCAACTCGCCAGGAATGTTGTCAAATATTACAGCCGCGATGTTAGATTGGGTTAGGTTAGGTTATATTACGTTCTTGATGTATATAAAGGTCCCACGCAGACGTAGAGGCCAACCCGCCAGGAATGTTGTCAAATATTACCGCCGAGATGATAGGTTGGATTAGGTTAGGTTATATTACGTTATTGATGTATATAAAGGTCCCACGGAGACGCAGAGGCCAACTCGCGAGGAATGTTGTCAAATATTACCGCCGAGATGATGTGTTGGATTAGGTTAGGTTATATTACGTTATTGATGTATATAAAGGTCCCACGGAGACGTAGAGGCCAACTCGCCAGGAATGTTGTCAAATATTACAGCCGCGATGTTAGATTGGGTTAGGTTAGGTTATATTACGTTATTGTTGTATATAAAGGTCCCACGGAGACGTAGAGGCCAACTCGCCAGGAATGTTGTCAAATATTACCGCCGAGATGATAGGTTGGGTTAGTATAGGTTATATTTCGTTATTGATGTATATGAAGGTCCCACGGAGACGTAGAGGCCAACTCGCCAGGAAAGTTGTCAAATATTACCGCCGAAATTTTAGGTTGGGTTAGGTTAGGTTATATTACATTATTGATGTATATAAAGGTCCCACGGAGAAGTAGAGGCCCACTCGTCAGGAATATTGTCAAATATTACCGCCGAGATGTTAGGTTGGGTTAGGTTAGGTTATATTACGTTATTGTAGTATATAAAGGTCCCACGGAGACGCAGAGGCCAACTCGCGAGGAATGTTGTCAAATATTACCGCCGAGATGATGTGTTGGATTAGGTTAGGTTATATTACGTTATTGATGTATATAAAGGTCCCACGGAGACGTAGAGGCCAACTCGCCAGGAATGTTGTCAAATATTACAGCCGCGATGTTAGATTGGGTTAGGTTAGGTTATATTACGTTATTGTTGTATATAAAGGTCCCACGGAGACGTAGAGGCCAACTCGCCAGGAATGTTGTCAAATATTACCGCCGAGATGATAGGTTGGGTTAGGTTAGGTTATATTTCGTTATTGATGTATATGAAGGTCCCACGGAGACGTAGAGGCCAACTCGACAGGAATGTTGTCAAATATTACCGCCGAAATTTTAGGTTGGGTTAGGTTAGGTTATATTACATTATTGATGTATATAAAGGTCCCACGGAGAAGTAGAGGCCCACTCGTCAGGAATATTGTCAAATATTACCGCCGAGATGTTAGGTTGGGCTAGGTTAGGTTATATTACGTTCTTGATGTATATAAAGGTCCCACGCAGACGTAGAGGCCAACCCGCCAGGAATGTTGTCAAATATTACCGCCGAAATGATAGGTTGAGTTAGGTTAGGTTATATTTCGTTATTGATGTATATAAAGGTCCCACGGCGACGTAGAGGCCCACTCGTCAGGAATATTGTCAAATATTACCGCCGAGATGTTAGGTTGGGTTAGGTTAGGTTATATTACGTTCTTGATATATATAAAGGTCCCACGCAGACGTAGAGGCCAACCCGCCAGGAATGTTGTCAAATATTACCGCCGAAATGTTAGATTGGGTTAGGTTAGGCTATATTACGTTATTGTTGTATATAAAGGTCCCACGGAGACGTAGAGGCCAACTCGCCAGGAATGTTGTCAAATATTACCGCCGAGATAATAGGTTGGGTTAGGTTAGGTTATATTACGTTATTGTAGTATATAAAGGTCCCACGGAGAGGCAGAGGCCAACTCGCGAGGAATGTTGTCAAATATTACCGCCGAGATGATGTGTTGGATTAGGTTAGGTTATATTACGTTATTGATGTATATAAAGGTCCCACGGAGACGTAGAGGCCAACTCGCCAGGAATGTTGTCAAATATTACCGCCGAGATAATAGGTTGGGTTAGGTTAGGTTATATTACGTTGTTGTAGTATATAAAGGTCCCACGGAGACGCAGAGGCCAACTCGCGAGCAATGTTGTCAAATATTACTGCCGAGATGATGTGTTGGATTAGGTTAGGTTATATTACGTTATTGATGTATATAAAGGTCCCACGGATACGTAGAGGCCAACAAGCCAGGAATTTGGCCAAATATTACCGCCGAGATGTGAGGTTGGGTTAGGTTAGGCTATATTACGTTATTGATGTATATAAAGGTCCCACGGTGCCGTAGAAGCCAACTCGCCAGGAATGTTGTCAAATATTACCGCCGAGATGATAGGTTGGGTTAGGTTAGGTTATATTTCGTTATTGATGTATATGAAGGTCCCACGGAGACGTAGAGGCCAACTCGACAGGAATGTTGTCAAATATTACCGCCGAAATTTTAGGTTGGGTTAGGTTAGGTTATATTACATTATTGATGTATATAAAGGTCCCACGGAGAAGTAGAGGCCCACTCGTCAGGAATATTGTCAAATATTACCGCCGAGATGTTAGGTTGGGCTAGGTTAGGTTATATTACGTTCTTGATGTATATAAAGGTCCCACGCAGACGTAGAGGCCAACCCGCCAGGAATGTTGTCAAATATTACCGCCGAAATGATAGGTTGAGTTAGGTTAGGTTATATTTCGTTATTGATGTATATAAAGGTCCCACGGCGACGTAGAGGCCCACTCGTCAGGAATATTGTCAAATATTACCGCCGAGATGTTAGGTTGGGTTAGGTTAGGTTATATTACGTTCTTGATATATATAAAGGTCCCACGCAGACGTAGAGGCCAACCCGCCAGGAATGTTGTCAAATATTACCGCCGAAATGTTAGATTGGGTTAGGTTAGGCTATATTACGTTATTGTTGTATATAAAGGTCCCACGGAGACGTAGAGGCCAACTCGCCAGGAATGTTGTCAAATATTACCGCCGAGATAATAGGTTGGGTTAGGTTAGGTTATATTACGTTATTGTAGTATATAAAGGTCCCACGGAGAGGCAGAGGCCAACTCGCGAGGAATGTTGTCAAATATTACCGCCGAGATGATGTGTTGGATTAGGTTAGGTTATATTACGTTATTGATGTATATAAAGGTCCCACGGAGACGTAGAGGCCAACTCGCCAGGAATGTTGTCAAATATTACCGCCGAGATAATAGGTTGGGTTAGGTTAGGTTATATTACGTTATTGATGTATATAAAGGTCCCACGGATACGTAGAGGCCAACAAGCCAGGAATTTGGCCAAATATTACCGCCGAGATGTGAGGTTGGGTTAGGTTAGGCTATATTACGTTATTGATGTATATAAAGGTCCCACGGTGCCGTAGAAGCCAACTCGCCAGGAATGTTGCCAAATATTATCGCCGCGATGTTAGATTGGGTTAGGTTAGGTTAGACTACGTTATTGACGTATATAAAGGTCCCACGGAGACGTAGAGGCCAACTCGCCAGGAATGTTGTCAAATATTACAGCCGCGATGTTAGATTGGGTTAGGTTAGGTTATATTACGTTATTGTTGTATATAAAGGTCCCACGGAGACGTAGAGGCCAACTCGCCAGGAATGTTGTCAAATATTACCGCCGAGATGATAGGTTGGGTTAGGTTAGGTTATACTACGTTATTGTTGTATATAAAGGTCCCACGGAGACGTAGAGGCCAACTCGCCAGAAATGTTGTCAAATATTACCGCCGAGATAATAGGTTGGGTTAGGTTAGGTTATATTACGTTATTGTAGTATATAAAGGTCCCACGGAGACGCAGATGCCAACTCGCGAGGAATGTTGTCAAATATTACCGCCGAGATGATGTGTTGGATTAGGTTAGGTTATATTACGTTATTGATGTATATAAAGGTCCCACGGAGACGTAGAGGCCAACTCGCCAGGAATGTTGTCAAATATTACAGCCGCGATGTTAGATTGGGTTAGGTTAGGTTATATTACGTTATTGATGTATATAAAGGTCCCGCGGAGACGTAGAGGCCAACTCGCCAGGAATGTTGTCAAATATTACAGCCGCGATGTTAGATTGGGTTAGGTTAGGTTATATTACGTTATTGTTGTATATAAAGGTCCCACGGAGACGTAGAGGCCAACTCGCCAGGAATGTTGTCAAATATTACCGCCGAGATGATAGGTTGGGTTAGGTTAGGTTATATTTCGTTATTGATGTATATGAAGGTCCCACGGAGACGTAGAGGCCAACTCGCCAGGAATGTTGTCAAATATTACCGCCGAAATTTTAGGTTGGGTTAGGTTAGGTTATATTACATTATTGATGTATATAAAGGTCCCACGGAGAAGTAGAGGCCCACTCGTCAGGAATATTGTCAAATATTACCCCCGAGATGTTAGGTTGGGTTAGGTTAGGTTATATTACGTTCTTCATGTATATAAAGGTCCCACGCAGACGTAGAGGCCAACCCGCCAGGAATGTTGTCAAATATTACCGCCGAAATGATAGGTTGGGTTAGGTTAGGTTATATTTCGTTATTGATGTATATGAAGGTCCCACGGAGACGTAGAGTCCAACTCGCCAGGAATGTTGTCAAATATTACAGCCGAGATAATATGTTGGGTTAGGTTAGGTTATATTACGTTATTGTAGTATATAAAGGTCCCACGGAGACGCAGAGGCCAACTCGCGAGGAATGTTGTCAAATATTACCGCCGAGATGATGTGTTGGATTAGGTTAGGTTATATTACGTTATTGATGTATATAAAGGTCCCACGCAGACGTAGAGGCCAACCCGCCAGGAATGTTGTCAAATATTACCGCCGAAATGATAGGTTGAGTTAGGTTAGGTTATATTTCGTTATTGATGTATATAAAGGTCCCACGGCGACGTAGAGGCCCACTCGTCAGGAATATTGTCAAATATTACCGCCGAGATGTTAGGTTGGGTTAGGTTAGGTTATATTACGTTCTTGATATATATAAAGGTCCCACGCAGACGTAGAGGCCAACCCGCCAGGAATGTTGTCAAATATTACCGCCGAAATGTTAGATTGGGTTAGGTTAGGCTATATTACGTTATTGTTGTATATAAAGGTCCCACGGAGACGTAGAGGCCAACTCGCCAGGAATGTTGTCAAATATTACCGCCGAGATAATAGGTTGGGTTAGGTTAGGTTATATTACGTTATTGTAGTATATAAAGGTCCCACGGAGAGGCAGAGGCCAACTCGCGAGGAATGTTGTCAAATATTACCGCCGAGATGATGTGTTGGATTAGGTTAGGTTATATTACGTTATTGATGTATATAAAGGTCCCACGGAGACGTAGAGGCCAACTCGCCAGGAATGTTGTCAAATATTACCGCCGAGATAATAGGTTGGGTTAGGTTAGGTTATATTACGTTGTTGTAGTATATAAAGGTCCCACGGAGACGCAGAGGCCAACTCGCGAGCAATGTTGTCAAATATTACTGCCGAGATGATGTGTTGGATTAGGTTAGGTTATATTACGTTATTGATGTATATAAAGGTCCCACGGATACGTAGAGGCCAACAAGCCAGGAATTTGGCCAAATATTACCGCCGAGATGTGAGGTTGGGTTAGGTTAGGCTATATTACGTTATTGATGTATATAAAGGTCCCACGGTGCCGTAGAAGCCAACTCGCCAGGAATGTTGCCAAATATTATCGCCGCGATGTTAGATTGGGTTAGGTTAGGTTAGACTACGTTATTGACGTATATAAAGGTCCCACGGAGACGTAGAGGCCAACTCGCCAGGAATGTTGTCAAATATTACAGCCGCGATGTTAGATTGGGTTAGGTTAGGTTATATTACGTTATTGTTGTATATAAAGGTCCCACGGAGACGTAGAGGCCAACTCGCCAGGAATGTTGTCAAATATTACCGCCGAGATGATAGGTTGGGTTAGGTTAGGTTATACTACGTTATTGTTGTATATAAAGGTCCCACGGAGACGTAGAGGCCAACTCGCCAGAAATGTTGTCAAATATTACCGCCGAGATAATAGGTTGGGTTAGGTTAGGTTATATTACGTTATTGTAGTATATAAAGGTCCCACGGAGACGCAGATGCCAACTCGCGAGGAATGTTGTCAAATATTACCGCCGAGATGATGTGTTGGATTAGGTTAGGTTATATTACGTTATTGATGTATATAAAGGTCCCACGGAGACGTAGAGGCCAACTCGCCAGGAATGTTGTCAAATATTACAGCCGCGATGTTAGATTGGGTTAGGTTAGGTTATATTACGTTATTGATGTATATAAAGGTCCCGCGGAGACGTAGAGGCCAACTCGCCAGGAATGTTGTCAAATATTACAGCCGCGATGTTAGATTGGGTTAGGTTAGGTTATATTACGTTATTGTTGTATATAAAGGTCCCACGGAGACGTAGAGGCCAACTCGCCAGGAATGTTGTCAAATATTACCGCCGAGATGATAGGTTGGGTTAGGTTAGGTTATATTTCGTTATTGATGTATATGAAGGTCCCACGGAGACGTAGAGGCCAACTCGCCAGGAATGTTGTCAAATATTACCGCCGAAATTTTAGGTTGGGTTAGGTTAGGTTATATTACATTATTGATGTATATAAAGGTCCCACGGAGAAGTAGAGGCCCACTCGTCAGGAATATTGTCAAATATTACCCCCGAGATGTTAGGTTGGGTTAGGTTAGGTTATATTACGTTCTTCATGTATATAAAGGTCCCACGCAGACGTAGAGGCCAACCCGCCAGGAATGTTGTCAAATATTACCGCCGAAATGATAGGTTGGGTTAGGTTAGGTTATATTTCGTTATTGATGTATATGAAGGTCCCACGGAGACGTAGAGTCCAACTCGCCAGGAATGTTGTCAAATATTACAGCCGAGATAATATGTTGGGTTAGGTTAGGTTATATTACGTTATTGTAGTATATAAAGGTCCCACGGAGACGCAGAGGCCAACTCGCGAGGAATGTTGTCAAATATTACCGCCGAGATGATGTGTTGGATTAGGTTAGGTTATATTACGTTATTGATGTATATAAAGGTCCCACGGAGACGTAGAGGCCAACTCGCCAGGAATGTTGTCAAATATTACAGCCGCGATGTTAGATTGGGTTAGGTTAGGTTATATTACGTTATTGTTGTATATAAAGGTCCCACGGAGACGTAGAGGCCAACTCGCCAGGAATGTTGTCAAATATTACCGCCGAGATGATAGGTTGGGTTAGGTTAGGTTATATTTCGTTATTGATGTACATGAAGGTCCCACGGAGACGTAGAGGCCAACTCGCCAGGAATGTTGTCAAATATTACCGCCGAAATTTTAGGTTGGGTTAGGTTAGGTTATATTACATTATTGATGTATATAAAGGTCCCACGGAGAAGTAGAGGCCCACTCGTCAGGAATATTGTCAAATATTACCGCCGAGATGTTAGGTTGGGTTAGGTTAGGTTATATTACGTTCTTGATGTATATAAAGGTCCCACGCAGACGTAGAGGCCAACCCGCCAGGAATGTTGTCAAATATTACCGCCGAAATGATAGGTTGAGTTAGGTTAGGTTATATTTCGTTATTGATGTATATAAAGGTCCCACGGCGACGTAGAGGCCCACTCGTCAGGAATATTGTCAAATATTACCGCCGAGATGTTAGGTTGGGTTAGGTTAGGTTATATTACGTTCTTGATATATATAAAGGTCCCACGCAGACGTAGAGGCCAACCCGCCAGGAATGTTGTCAAATATTACCGCCGAAATGTTAGATTGGGTTAGGTTAGGCTATATTACGTTATTGTTGTATATAAAGGTCCCACGGAGACGTAGAGGCCAACTCGCCAGGAATGTTGTCAAATATTACCGCCGAGATAATAGGTTGGGTTAGGTTAGGTTATATTACGTTATTGTAGTATATAAAGGTCCCACGGAGACGCAGAGGCCAACTCGCGAGGAATGTTGTCAAATATTACCGCCGAGATGATGTGTTGGATTAGGTTAGGTTATATTACGTTATTGATGTATATAAAGGTCCCACGGAGACATAGAGGCCAACTCGCCAGGAATGTTGTCAAATATTACAGCCGCGATGTTAGATTGGGTTAGGTTACGTTATATTACGTTATTGTTGTATATAAAGGTCCCACGGAGACGTAGAGGCCAACTCGCCAGGAATGTTGTCAAATATTACAGCCGAGATGTGAGGTTGGGTTAGGTTAGGCTATATTACGTTATTGATGTATATAAAGGTCCCACGGTGCCGTAGAAGCCAACTCGCCAGGAATGTTGCCAAATATCATCGCCGCGATGTTAGATTGGGTTAGGTTAGGTTAGACTACGTTATTGACGTATATAAAGGTCCCACGGAGACGTAGAGGCCAACTCGCCAGGAATGTTGTCAAATATTACAGCCGCGATGTTAGATTGGGTTAGGTTAGGTTATATTACGTTCTTGATGTATATAAAGGTCCCACGCAGACGTAGAGGCCAACCCGCCAGGAATGTTGTCAAATATTACCGCCGAGATGATAGGTTGGATTAGGTTAGGTTATATTACGTTATTGATGTATATAAAGGTCCCACGGAGACGCAGAGGCCAACTCGCGAGGAATGTTGTCAAATATTACCGCCGAGATGATGTGTTGGATTAGGTTAGGTTATATTACGTTATTGATGTATATAAAGGTCCCACGGAGACGTAGAGGCCAACTCGCCAGGAATGTTGTCAAATATTACAGCCGCGATGTTAGATTGGGTTAGGTTAGGTTATATTACGTTATTGTTGTATATAAAGGTCCCACGGAGACGTAGAGGCCAACTCGCCAGGAATGTTGTCAAATATTACCGCCGAGATGATAGGTTGGGTTAGTATAGGTTATATTTCGTTATTGATGTATATGAAGGTCCCACGGAGACGTAGAGGCCAACTCGCCAGGAAAGTTGTCAAATATTACCGCCGAAATTTTAGGTTGGGTTAGGTTAGGTTATATTACATTATTGATGTATATAAAGGTCCCACGGAGAAGTAGAGGCCCACTCGTCAGGAATATTGTCAAATATTACCGCCGAGATGTTAGGTTGGGTTAGGTTAGGTTATATTACGTTATTGTAGTATATAAAGGTCCCACGGAGACGCAGAGGCCAACTCGCGAGGAATGTTGTCAAATATTACCGCCGAGATGATGTGTTGGATTAGGTTAGGTTATATTACGTTATTGATGTATATAAAGGTCCCACGGAGACGTAGAGGCCAACTCGCCAGGAATGTTGTCAAATATTACAGCCGCGATGTTAGATTGGGTTAGGTTAGGTTATATTACGTTATTGTTGTATATAAAGGTCCCACGGAGACGTAGAGGCCAACTCGCCAGGAATGTTGTCAAATATTACCGCCGAGATGATAGGTTGGGTTAGGTTAGGTTATATTTCGTTATTGATGTATATGAAGGTCCCACGGAGACGTAGAGGCCAACTCGCCAGGAATGTTGTCAAATATTACCGCCGAAATTTTAGGTTGGGTTAGGTTAGGTTATATTACATTATTGATGTATATAAAGGTCCCACGGAGAAGTAGAGGCCCACTCGTCAGGAATATTGTCAAATATTACCGCCGAGATGTTAGGTTGGGTTAGGTTAGGTTATATTACGTTCTTGATATATATAAAGGTCCCACGCAGACGTAGAGGCCAACCCGCCAGGAATGTTGTCAAATATTACCGCCGAAATGTTAGATTGGGTTAGGTTAGGCTATATTACGTTATTGTTGTATATAAAGGTCCCACGGAGACGTAGAGGCCAACTCGCCAGGAATGTTGTCAAATATTACCGCCGAGATAATAGGTTGGGTTAGGTTAGGTTATATTACGTTATTGTAGTATATAAAGGTCCCACGGAGACGCAGAGGCCAACTCGCGAGGAATGTTGTCAAATATTACCGCCGAGATGATGTGTTGGATTAGGTTAGGTTATATTACGTTATTGATGTATATAAAGGTCCCACGGAGGCGTAGAGGCCAACTCGCCAGGAATGTTGTCAAATATTACCGCCGAGATAATAGGTTGGGTTAGGTTAGGTTATATTACGTTGTTGTAGTATATAAAGGTCCCACGGAGACGCAGAGGCCAACTCGCGAGCAATGTTGTCAAATATTACCGCCGAGATGATGTGTTGGATTAGGTTAGGTTATATTACGTTATTGATGTATATAAAGGTCCCACGGAGACGTAGAGGCCAACACGCCAGGAATGTTGTCAAATATTACAGCCGCGATGTTAGATTGGGTTAGGTTAGGTTATATTACGTTATTGATGTATATAAAGGTCCCGCGGAGACGTAGAGGCCAACTCGCCAGGAATGTTGTCAAATATTACAGCCGCGATGTTAGATTGGGTTAGGTTAGGTTATATTACGTTATTGTTGTATATAAAGGTCCCACGGAGACGTAGAGGCCAACTCGCCAGGAATGTTGTCAAATATTACCGCCGAGATGATAGGTTGGGTTAGGTTAGGTTATATTTCGTTATTGATGTATATGAAGGTCCCACGGAGACGTAGAGGCCAACTCGCCAGGAATGTTGTCAAATATTACCGCCGAAATTTTGGGTTGGGTTAGGTTAGGTTATATTACATTATTGATGTATATAAAGGTCCCACGGAGAAGTAGAGGCCCACTCGTCAGGAATATTGTCAAATATTACCGCCGAGATGTTAGGTTGGGTTAGGTTAGGTTATATTACGTTCTTCATGTATATAAAGGTCCCACGCAGACGTAGAGGCCAACCCGCCAGGAATGTTGTCAAATATTACCGCCGAAATGATAGGTTGGGTTAGGTTAGGTTATATTTCGTTATTGATGTATATGAAGGTCCCACGGAGACGTAGAGTCCAACTCGCCAGGAATGTTGTCAAATATTACAGCCGAGATAATAGGTTGGGTTAGGTTAGGTTATATTACGTTATTGTAGTATATAAAGGTCCCACGGAGACGCAGAGGCCAACTCGCGAGGAATGTTGTCAAATATTACCGCCGAGATGATGTGTTGGATTAGGTTAGGTTATATTACGTTATTGATGTATATAAAGGTCCCACGGAGACGTAGAGGCCAACTCGCCAGGAATGTTGTCAAATATTACAGCCGCGATGTTAGATTGGGTTAGGTTAGGTTATATTACGTTATTGTTGTATATAAAGGTCCCACGGAGACGTAGAGGCCAACTCGCCAGGAATGTTGTCAAATATTACCGCCGAGATGATAGGTTGGGTTAGGTTAGGTTATATTTCGTTATTGATGTACATGAAGGTCCCACGGAGACGTAGAGGCCAACTCGCCAGGAATGTTGTCAAATATTGCCGCCGAAATTTTAGGTTGGGTTAGGTTAGGTTATATTACATTATTGATGTATATAAAGGTCCCACGGAGAAGTAGAGGCCCACTCGTCAGGAATATTGTCAAATATTACCGCCGAGATGTTAGGTTGGGTTAGGTTAGGTTATATTACGTTCTTGATGTATATAAAGGTCCCACGCAGACGTAGAGGCCAACCCGCCAGGAATGTTGTCAAATATTACCGCCGAAATGATAGGTTGAGTTAGGTTAGGTTATATTTCGTTATTGATGTATATAAAGGTCCCACGGCGACGTAGAGGCCCACTCGTCAGGAATATTGTCAAATATTACCGCCGAGATGTTAGGTTGGGTTAGGTTAGGTTATATTACGTTCTTGATATATATAAAGGTCCCACGCAGACGTAGAGGCCAACCCGCCAGGAATGTTGTCAAATATTACCGCCGAAATGTTAGATTGGGTTAGGTTAGGCTATATTACGTTATTGTTGTATATAAAGGTCCCACGGAGACGTAGAGGCCAACTCGCCAGGAATGTTGTCAAATATTACCGCCGAGATAATAGGTTGGGTTAGGTTAGGTTATATTACGTTATTGTAGTATATAAAGGTCCCACGGAGACGCAGAGGCCAACTCGCGAGGAATGTTGTCAAATATTACCGCCGAGATGATGTGTTGGATTAGGTTAGGTTATATTACGTTATTGATGTATATAAAGGTCCCACGGAGACATAGAGGCCAACTCGCCAGGAATGTTGTCAAATATTACAGCCGCGATGTTAGATTGGGTTAGGTTAGGTTATATTACGTTATTGTTGTATATAAAGGTCCCACGGAGACGTAGAGGCCAACTCGCCAGGAATGTTGTCCAATATTACAGCCGAGATGTGAGGTTGGGTTAGGTTAGGCTATATTACGTTATTGATGTATATAAAGGTCCCACGGTGCCGTAGAAGCCAACTCGCCAGGAATGTTGCCAAATATCATCGCCGCGATGTTAGATTGGGTTAGGTTAGGTTAGACTACGTTATTGACGTATATAAAGGTCCCACGGAGACGTAGAGGCCAACTCGCCAGGAATGTTGTCAAATATTACAGCCGCGATGTTAGATTGGGTTAGGTTAGGTTATATTACGTTCTTGATGTATATAAAGGTCCCACGCAGACGTAGAGGCCAACCCGCCAGGAATGTTGTCAAATATTACCGCCGAGATGATAGGTTGGGTTAGGTTAGGTTATATTACGTTATTGTAGTATATAAAGGTCCCACGGAGACGCAGAGGCCAACTCGCCAGGAATGTTGTCAAATATTACCGCCGAGATGATGTGTTGGATTAGGTTAGGTTATATTACGTTATTGATGTATATAAAGGTCCCACGGAGACGTAGAGGCCAACTCGCCAGGAATGTTGTCAAATATTACAGCCGCGATGTTAGATTGGGTTAGGTTAGGTTATATTACGTTCTTGATATATATAAAGGTCCCACGCAGACGTAGAGGCCAACCCGCCAGGAATGTTGTCAAATATTACCGCCGAAATGTTAGATTGGGTTAGGTTAGGTTATACTACGTTATTGTTGTATATAAAGGTCCCACGGAGACGTAGAGGCCAACTCGCCAGAAATGTTGTCAAATATTACCGCCGAGATAATAGGTTGGGTTAGGTTAGGTTATATTACGTTATTGTAGTATATAAAGGTCCCACGGAGACGCAGAGGCCAACTCGCGAGGAATGTTGTCAAATATTACCGCCGAGATGATGTGTTGGATTAGGTTAGGTTATATTACGTTATTGATGTATATAAAGGTCCCACGGAGACGTAGAGGCCAACTCGCCAGGAATGTTGTCAAATATTACAGCCGCGATGTTAGATTGGGTTAGGTTAGGTTATATTACGTTATTGATGTATATAAAGGTCCCGCGGAGACGTAGAGGCCAACTCGCCAGGAATGTTGTCAAATATTACAGCCGCGATGTTAGATTGGGTTAGGTTAGGTTATATTACGTTATTGTTGTATATAAAGGTCCCACGGAGACGTAGAGGCCCACTCGTCAGGAATATTGTCAAATATTACCGCCGAGATGTTAGGTTGGGTTAGGTTAGGTTATATTACGTTCTTGATATATATAAAGGTCCCACGCAGACGTAGAGGCCAACCCGCCAGGAATGTTGTCAAATATTACCGCCGAAATGTTAGATTGGGTTAGGTTAGGCTATATTACGTTATTGTTGTATATAAAGGTCCCACGGAGACGTAGAGGCCAACTCGCCAGGAATGTTGTCAAATATTACCGCCGAGATAATAGGTTGGGTTAGGTTAGGTTATATTACGTTATTGTAGTATATAAAGGTCCCACGGAGACGCAGAGGCCAACTCGCGAGGAATGTTGTCAAATATTACCGCCGAGATGATGTGTTGGATTAGGTTAGGTTATATTACGTTATTGATGTATATAAAGGTCCCACGGAGACATAGAGGCCAACTCGCCAGGAATGTTGTCAAATATTACAGCCGCGATGTTAGATTGGGTTAGGTTAGGTTATATTACGTTATTGTTGTATATAACGGTCCCACGGAGACGTAGAGGCCAACTCGCCAGGAATGTTGTCCAATATTACAGCCGAGATGTGAGGTTGGGTTAGGTTAGGCTATATTACGTTATTGATGTATATAAAGGTCCCACGGTGCCGTAGAAGCCAACTCGCCAGGAATGTTGCCAAATATCATCGCCGCGATGTTAGATTGGGTTAGGTTAGGTTAGACTACGTTATTGACGTATATAAAGGTCCCACGGAGACGTAGAGGCCAACTCGCCAGGAATGTTGTCAAATATTACAGCCGCGATGTTAGATTGGGTTAGGTTAGGTTATATTACGTTCTTGATGTATATAAAGGTCCCACGCAGACGTAGAGGCCAACCCGCCAGGAATGTTGTCAAATATTACCGCCGAGATGATAGGTTGGGTTAGGTTAGGTTATATTACGTTATTGTAGTATATAAAGGTCCCACGGAGACGTAGAGTCCAACTCGCCAGGAATGTTGTCAAATATTACAGCCGAGATAATAGGTTGGGTTAGGTTAGGTTATATTACGTTATTGTAGTATATAAAGGTCCCACGGAGACGCAGAGGCCAACTCGCGAGGAATGTTGTCAAATATTACCGCCGAGATGATGTGTTGGATTAGGTTAGGTTATATTACGTTATTGATGTATATAAAGGTCCCACGGAGACGTAGAGGCCAACTCGCCAGGAATGTTGTCAAATATTACAGCCGCGATGTTAGATTGGGTTAGGTTAGGTTATATTACGTTATTGTTGTATATAAAGGTCCCACGGAGACGTAGAGGCCAACTCGCCAGGAATGTTGTCAAATATTACCGCCGAGATGATAGGTTGGGTTAGGTTAGGTTATATTTCGTTATTGATGTACATGAAGGTCCCACGGAGACGTAGAGGCCAACTCGCCAGGAATGTTGTCAAATATTACCGCCGAAATTTTAGGTTGGGTTAGGTTAGGTTATATTACATTATTGATGTATATAAAGGTCCCACGGAGAAGTAGAGGCCCACTCGTCAGGAATATTGTCAAATATTACCGCCGAGATGTTAGGTTGGGTTAGGTTAGGTTATATTACGTTCTTGATGTATATAAAGGTCCCACGCAGACGTAGAGGCCAACCCGCCAGGAATGTTGTCAAATATTACCGCCGAAATGATAGGTTGAGTTAGGTTAGGTTATATTTCGTTATTGATGTATATAAAGGTCCCACGGCGACGTAGAGGCCAACTCGTCAGGAATATTGTCAAATATTACCGCCGAGATGTTAGGTTGGGTTAGGTTAGGTTATATTACGTTCTTGATATATATAAAGGTCCCACGCAGACGTAGAGGCCAACCCGCCAGGAATGTTGTCAAATATTACAGCCGAGATGTGAGGTTGGGTTAGGTTAGGCTATATTACGTTATTGATGTATATAAAGGTCCCACGGTGCCGTAGAAGCCAACTCGCCAGGAATGTTGCCAAATATCATCGCCGCGATGTTAGATTGGGTTAGGTTAGGTTAGACTACGTTATTGACGTATATAAAGGTCCCACGGAGACGTAGAGGCCAACTCGCCAGGAATGTTGTCAAATATTACAGCCGCGATGTTAGATTGGGTTAGGTTAGGTTATATTACGTTCTTGATGTATATAAAGGTCCCACGCAGACGTAGAGGCCAACCCGCCAGGAATGTTGTCAAATATTACCGCCGAGATGATAGGTTGGATTAGGTTAGGTTATATTACGTTATTGAGGTATATAAAGGTCCCACGGAGACGCAGAGGCCAACTCGCGAGGAATGTTGTCAAATATTACCGCCGAGATGATGTGTTGGATTAGGTTAGGTTATATTACGTTATTGATGTATATAAAGGTCCCACGGAGACGTAGAGGCCAACTCGCCAGGAATGTTGTCAAATATTACAGCCGCGATGTTAGATTGGGTTAGGTTAGGTTATATTACGTTCTTGATATATATAAAGGTCCCACGCAGACGTAGAGGCCAACCCGCCAGGAATGTTGTCAAATATTACCGCCGAAATGTTAGATTGGGTTAGGTTAGGTTATACTACGTTATTGTTGTATATAAAGGTCCCACGGAGACGTAGAGGCCAACTCGCCAGAAATGTTGTCAAATATTACCGCCGAGATAATAGGTTGGGTTAGGTTAGGTTATATTACGTTATTGTAGTATATAAAGGTCCCACGGAGACGCAGAGGCCAACTCGCGAGGAATGTTGTCAAATATTACCGCCGAGATGATGTGTTGGATTAGGTTAGGTTATATTACGTTATTGATGTATATAAAGGTCCCACGGAGACGTAGAGGCCAACTCGCCAGGAATGTTGTCAAATATTACAGCCGCGATGTTAGATTGGGTTAGGTTAGGTTATATTACGTTATTGATGTATATAAAGGTCCCGCGGAGACGTAGAGGCCAACTCGCCAGGAATGTTGTCAAATATTACAGCCGCGATGTTAGATTGGGTTAGGTTAGGTTATATTACGTTATTGTTGTATATAAAGGTCCCACGGAGACGTAGAGGCCAACTCGCCAGGAATGTTGTCAAATATTACCGCCGAGATGATAGGTTGGGTTAGGTTAGGTTATATTTCGTTATTGATGTACATGAAGGTCCCACGGAGACGTAGAGGCCAACTCGCCAGGAATGTTGTCAAATATTACCGCCGAAATTTTAGGTTGGGTTAGGTTAGGTTATATTACATTATTGATGTATATAAAGGTCCCACGGAGAAGTAGAGGCCCACTCGTCAGGAATATTGTCAAATATTACCGCCGAGATGTTAGGTTGGGTTAGGTTAGGTTATATTACGTTCTTGATGTATATAAAGGTCCCACGCAGACGTAGAGGCCAACCCGCCAGGAATGTTGTCAAATATTACCGCCGAAATGATAGGTTGAGTTAGGTTAGGTTATATTTCGTTATTGATGTATATAAAGGTCCCACGGAGACATAGAGGCCAACTCGCCAGGAATGTTGTCAAATATTACAGCCGCGAGGTTAGATTGGGTTAGGTTAGGTTATATTACGTTATTGTTGTATATAAAGGTCCCACGGAGACGTAGAGGCCAACTCGCCAGGAATGTTGTCAAATATTACAGCCGAGATGTGAGGTTGGGTTAGGTTAGGCTATATTACGTTATTGATGTATATAAAGGTCCCACGGTGCCGTAGAAGCCAACTCGCCAGGAATGTTGCCAAATATCATCGCCGCGATGTTAGATTGGGTTAGGTTAGGTTAGACTACGTTATTGACGTATATAAAGGTCCCACGGAGACGTAGAGGCCAACTCGCCAGGAATGTTGTCAAATATTACAGCCGCGATGTTAGATTGGGTTAGGTTAGGTTATATTACGTTCTTGATGTATATAAAGGTCCCACGCAGACGTAGAGGCCAACCCGCCAGGAATGTTGTCAAATATTACCGCCGAGATGATAGGTTGGATTAGGTTAGGTTATATTACGTTATTGATGTATATAAAGGTCCCACGGAGACGCAGAGGCCAACTCGCGAGGAATGTTGTCAAATATTACCGCCGAGATGATGTGTTGGATTAGGTTAGGTTATATTACGTTATTGATGTATATAAAGGTCCCACGGAGACGTAGAGGCCAACTCGCCAGGAATGTTGTCAAATATTACAGCCGCGATGTTAGATTGGGTTAGGTTAGGTTATATTACGTTATTGATGTATATAAAGGTCCCGCGGAGACGTAGAGGCCAACTCGCCAGGAATGTTGTCAAATATTACAGCCGCGATGTTAGATTGGGTTAGGTTAGGTTATATTACGTTATTGTTGTATATAAAGGTCCCACGGAGACGTAGAGGCCAACTCGCCAGGAATGTTGTCAAATATTACCGCCGAGATGATAGGCTGGGTTAGGTTAGGTTATATTACATTATTGATGTATATAAAGGTCCCACGGAGAAGTAGAGGCCCACTCGTCAGGAATATTGTCAAATATTACCGCCGAGATATTAGGTTGGGTTAGGTTAGGTTATATTACGTTCTTCATGTATATAAAGGTCCCACGCAGACGTAGAGGCCAACCCGCCAGGAATGTTGTCAAATATTACCGCCGAAATGATAGGTTGGGTTAGGTTAGGTTATATTTCGTTATTGATGTATATGAAGGTCCCACGGAGACGTAGAGTCCAACTCGCCAGGAATGTTGTCAAATATTACAGCCGAGATAATAGGTTGGGTTAGGTTAGGTTATATTACGTTATTGTAGTATATAAAGGTCCCACGGAGACGCAGAGGCCAACTCGCGAGGAATGTTGTCAAATATTACCGCCGAGATGATGTGTTGGATTAGGTTAGGTTATATTACGTTATTGATGTATATAAAGGTCCCACGGAGACGTGGAGGCCAACTCGCCAGGAATGTTGTCAAATATTACAGCCGCGATGTTAGATTGGGTTAGGTTAGGTTATATTACGTTATTGTTGTATATAAAGGTCCCACGGAGACGTAGAGGCCAACTCGCCAGGAATGTTGTCAAATATTACCGCCGAGATGATAGGTTGGGTTAGGTTAGGTTATATTTCGTTATTGATGTACATGAAGGTCCCACGGAGACGTAGAGGCCAACTCGCCAGGAATGTTGTCAAATATTACCGCCGAAATTTTAGGTTGGGTTAGGTTAGGTTATATTACATTATTGATGTATATAAAGGTCCCACGGAGAAGTAGAGGCCCACTCGTCAGGAATATTGTCAAATATTACCGCCGAGATGTTAGGTTGGGTTAGGTTAGGTTATATTACGTTCTTGATGTATATAAAGGTCCCACGCAGACGTAGAGGCCAACCCGCCAGGAATGTTGTCAAATATTACCGCCGAAATGATAGGTTGAGTTAGGTTAGGTTATATTTCGTTATTGATGTATATAAAGGTCCCACGGCGACGTAGAGGCCCACTCGTCAGGAATATTGTCAAATATTACCGCCGAGATGTTAGATTGGGTTAGGTTAGGTTATATTACGTTATTGATGTATATAAAGGTCCCACGGAGACGTAGAGGCCAACTCGCCAGGAATGTTGTCAAATATTACAGCCGCGATGTTAGATTGGGTTAGGTTAGGTTATATTACGTTATTGTTGTATATAAAGGTCCCACGGAGACGTAGAGGCCAACTCGCCAGGAATGTTGTCAAATATTACCGCCGAGATGATAGGTTGGGTTAGTATAGGTTATATTTCGTTATTGATGTATATGAAGGTCCCACGGAGACGTAGAGGCCAACTCGCCAGGAAAGTTGTCAAATATTACCGCCGAAATTTTAGGTTGGGTTAGGTTAGGTTATATTACATTATTGATGTATATAAAGGTCCCACGGAGAAGTAGAGGCCCACTCGTCAGGAATATTGTCAAATATTACCGCCGAGATGTTAGGTTGGGTTAGGTTAGGTTATATTACGTTATTGTAGTATATAAAGGTCCCACGGAGACGCAGAGGCCAACTCGCGAGGAATGTTGTCAAATATTACCGCCGAGATGATGTGTTGGATTAGGTTAGGTTATATTACGTTATTGATGTATATAAAGGTCCCACGGAGACGTAGAGGCCAACTCGCCAGGAATGTTGTCAAATATTACAGCCGCGATGTTAGATTGGGTTAGGTTAGGTTATATTACGTTATTGTTGTATATAAAGGTCCCACGGAGACGTAGAGGCCAACTCGCCAGGAATGTTGTCAAATATTACCGCCGAGATGATAGGTTGGGTTAGGTTAGGTTATATTTCGTTATTGATGTATATGAAGGTCCCACGGAGACGTAGAGGCCAACTCGCCAGGAATGTTGTCAAATATTACCGCCGAAATTTTAGGTTGGGTTAGGTTAGGTTATATTACATTATTGATGTATATAAAGGTCCCACGGAGAAGTAGAGGCCCACTCGTCAGGAATATTGTCAAATATTACCGCCGAGATGTTAGGTTGGGTTAGGTTAGGTTATATTACGTTCTTGATGTATATAAAGGTCCCACGCAGACGTAGAGGCCAACCCGCCAGGTATGTTGTCAAATATTACCGCCGAAATGATAGGTTGAGTTAGGTTAGGTTATATTTCGTTATTGATGTATATAAAGGTCCCACGGCGACGTAGAGGCCCACTCGCCAGGAATATTGTCAAATATTACCGCCGAGATGTTAGATTGGGTTAGGTTAGGTTATATTACGTTCTTGATGTATATAAAGGTCCCACGCAGACGTAGAGGCCAACCCGCCAGGAATGTTGTCAAATATTACCGCCGAGATGATAGGTTGGGTTAGGTTAGGTTATATTTCGTTATTGATGTATATGAAGGTCCCACGGAGACGTAGAGTCCAACTCGCCAGGAATGTTGTCAAATATTACAGCCGAGATAATAGGTTGGGTTAGGTTAGGTTATATTACGTTATTGTAGTATATAAGGGTCCCACGGAGACGCAGAGGCCAACTCGCGAGGAATGTTGTCAAATATTACCGCCGAGATGATGTGTTGGATTAGGTTAGGTTATATTACGTTATTGATGTATATAAAGGTCCCACGGAGACGTAGAGGCCAACTCGCCAGGAATGTTGTCAAATATTACAGCCGCGATGTTAGATTGGGTTAGGTTAGGTTATATTACGTTATTGTTGTATATAAAGGTCCCACGGAGACGTAGAGGCCAACTCGCCAGGAATGTTGTCAAATATTACCGCCGAGATGATAGGTTGGGTTAGGTTAGGTTATATTTCGTTATTGATGTACATGAAGGTCCCACGGAGACGTAGAGGCCAACTCGCCAGGAATGTTGTCAAATATTACCGCCGAAATTTTAGGTTGGGTTAGGTTAGGTTATATTACATTATTGATGTATATAAAGGTCCCACGGAGAAGTAGAGGCCCACTCGTCAGGAATATTGTCAAATATTACCGCCGAGATGTTAGGTTGGGTTAGGTTAGGTTATATTACGTTCTTGATGTATATAAAGGTCCCACGCAGACGTAGAGGCCAACCCGCGAGGAATGTTGTCAAATATTACCGCCGAAATGATAGGTTGAGTTAGGTTAGGTTATATTTCGTTATTGATGTATATAAAGGTCCCACGGCGACGTAGAGGCCCACTCGTCAGGAATATTGTCAAATATTACCGCCGAGATGTTAGATTGGGTTAGGTTAGGTTATATTACGTTATTGATGTATATAAAGGTCCCACGGAGACGTAGAGGCCAACTCGCCAGGAATGTTGTCAAATATTACAGCCGCGATGTTAGATTGGGTTAGGTTAGGTTATATTACGTTATTGTTGTATATAAAGGTCCCACGGAGACGTAGAGGCCAACTCGCCAGGAATGTTGTCAAATATTACCGCCGAGATGATAGGTTGGGTTAGTATAGGTTATATTTCGTTATTGATGTATATGAAGGTCCCACGGAGACGTAGAGGCCAACTCGCCAGGAAAGTTGTCAAATATTACCGCCGAAATTTTAGGTTGGGTTAGGTTAGGTTATATTACATTATTGATGTATATAAAGGTCCCACGGAGAAGTAGAGGCCCACTCGTCAGGAATATTGTCAAATATTACCGCCGAGATGTTAGGTTGGGTTAGGTTAGGTTATATTACGTTATTGTAGTATATAAAGGTCCCACGGAGACGCAGAGGCCAACTCGCGAGGAATGTTGTCAAATATTACCGCCGAGATGATGTGTTGGATTAGGTTAGGTTATATTACGTTATTGATGTATATAAAGGTCCCACGGAGACGTAGAGGCCAACTCGCCAGGAATGTTGTCAAATATTACAGCCGCGATGTTAGATTGGGTTAGGTTAGGTTATATTACGTTATTGTTGTATATAAAGGTCCCACGGAGACGTAGAGGCCAACTCGCCAGGAATGTTGTCAAATATTACCGCCGAGATGATAGGTTGGGTTAGGTTAGGTTATATTTCGTTATTGATGTATATGAAGGTCCCACGGAGACGTAGAGGCCAACTCGCCAGGAATGTTGTCAAATATTACCGCCGAAATTTTAGGTTGGGTTAGGTTAGGTTATATTACATTATTGATGTATATAAAGGTCCCACGGAGAAGTAGAGGCCCACTCGTCAGGAATATTGTCAAATATTACCGCCGAGATGTTAGGTTGGGTTAGGTTAGGTTATATTACGTTCTTGATGTATATAAAGGTCCCACGCAGACGTAGAGGCCAACCCGCCAGGTATGTTGTCAAATATTACCGCCGAAATGATAGGTTGAGTTAGGTTAGGTTATATTTCGTTATTGATGTATATAAAGGTCCCACGGCGACGTAGAGGCCCACTCGCCAGGAATATTGTCAAATATTACCGCCGAGATGTTAGATTGGGTTAGGTTAGGTTATATTACGTTCTTGATGTATATAAAGGTCCCACGCAGACGTAGAGGCCAACCCGCCAGGAATGTTGTCAAATATTACCGCCGAGATGATAGGTTGGGTTAGGTTAGGTTATATTTCGTTATTGATGTATATGAAGGTCCCACGGAGACGTAGAGTCCAACTCGCCAGGAATGTTGTCAAATATTACAGCCGAGATAATAGGTTGGGTTAGGTTAGGTTATATTACGTTATTGTAGTATATAAGGGTCCCACGGAGACGCAGAGGCCAACTCGCGAGGAATGTTGTCAAATATTACCGCCGAGATGATGTGTTGGATTAGGTTAGGTTATATTACGTTATTGATGTATATAAAGGTCCCACGGAGACGTAGAGGCCAACTCGCCAGGAATGTTGTCAAATATTACAGCCGCGATGTTAGATTGGGTTAGGTTAGGTTATATTACGTTATTGTTGTATATAAAGGTCCCACGGAGACGTAGAGGCCAACTCGCCAGGAATGTTGTCAAATATTACCGCCGAGATGATAGGTTGGGTTAGGTTAGGTTATATTTCGTTATTGATGTACATGAAGGTCCCACGGAGACGTAGAGGCCAACTCGCCAGGAATGTTGTCAAATATTACCGCCGAAATTTTAGGTTGGGTTAGGTTAGGTTATATTACATTATTGATGTATATAAAGGTCCCACGGAGAAGTAGAGGCCCACTCGTCAGGAATATTGTCAAATATTACCGCCGAGATGTTAGGTTGGGTTAGGTTAGGTTATATTACGTTCTTGATGTATATAAAGGTCCCACGCAGACGTAGAGGCCAACCCGCGAGGAATGTTGTCAAATATTACCGCCGAAATGATAGGTTGAGTTAGGTTAGGTTATATTTCGTTATTGATGTATATAAAGGTCCCACGGCGACGTAGAGGCCCACTCGTCAGGAATATTGTCAAATACTACCGCCGAGATGTTAGATTGGGTTAGGTTAGGTTATATTACGTTATTGATGTATATAAAGGTCCCACGGAGACGTAGAGGCCAACTCGCCAGGAATGTTGTCAAATATTACAGCCGCGATGTTAGATTGGGTTAGGTTAGGTTATATTACGTTATTGTTGTATATAAAGGTCCCACGGAGACGTAGAGGCCAACTCGCCAGGAATGTTGTCAAATATTACCGCCGAGATGATAGGTTGGGTTAGTATAGGTTATATTTCGTTATTGATGTATATGAAGGTCCCACGGAGACGTAGAGGCCAACTCGCCAGGAAAGTTGTCAAATATTACCGCCGAAATTTTAGGTTGGGTTAGGTTAGGTTATATTACATTATTGATGTATATAAAGGTCCCACGGAGAAGTAGAGGCCCACTCGTCAGGAATATTGTCAAATATTACCGCCGAGATGTTAGGTTGGGTTAGGTTAGGTTATATTACGTTATTGTAGTATATAAAGGTCCCACGGAGACGCAGAGGCCAACTCGCGAGGAATGTTGTCAAATATTACCGCCGAGATGATGTGTTGGATTAGGTTAGGTTATATTACGTTATTGATGTATATAAAGGTCCCACGGAGACGTAGAGGCCAACTCGCCAGGAATGTTGTCAAATATTACAGCCGCGATGTTAGATTGGGTTAGGTTAGGTTATATTACGTTATTGTTGTATATAAAGGTCCCACGGAGACGTAGAGGCCAACTCGCCAGGAATGTTGTCAAATATTACCGCCGAGATGATAGGTTGGGTTAGGTTAGGTTATATTTCGTTATTGATGTACATGAAGGTCCCACGGAGACGTAGAGGCCAACTCGCCAGGAATGTTGTCAAATATTACCGCCGAAATTTTAGGTTTTGTTAGGTTAGGTTATATTACATTATTGATGTATATAAAGGTCCCACGGAGAAGTAGAGGCCCACTCGTCAGGAATATTGTCAAATATTACCGCCGAGATGTTAGGTTGGGTTAGGTTAGGTTATATTACGTTCTTGATGTATATAAAGGTCCCACGCAGACGTAGAGGCCAACCCGCCAGGAATGTTGTCAAATATTACCGCCGAAATGATAGGTTGAGTTAGGTTAGGTTATATTTCGTTATTGATGTATATAAAGGTCCCACGGCGACGTAGAGGCCAACCCGCCAGGAATGTTGTCAAATATTACCGCCGAAATGTTAGATTGGGTTAGGTTAGGCTATATTACGTTATTGTTGTATATAAAGGTCCCACGGAGACGTAGAGGCCAACTCGCCAGGAATGTTGTCAAATATTACCGCCGAGATAATAGGTTGGGTTAGGTTAGGTTATATTACGTTATTGTAGTATATAAAGGTCCCACGGAGACGCAGAGGCCAACTCGCGAGGAATGTTGTCAAATATTACCGCCGAGATGATGTGTTGGATTAGGTTAGGTTATATTACGTTATTGATGTATATAAAGGTCCCACGGAGACATAGAGGCCAACTCGCCAGGAATGTTGTCAAATATTACAGCCGCGATGTTAGATTGGGTTAGGTTAGGTTATATTACGTTATTGTTGTATATAAAGGTCCCACGGAGACGTAGAGGCCAACTCGCCAGGAATGTTGTCCAATATTACAGCCGAGATGTGAGGTTGGGTTAGGTTAGGCTATATTACGTTATTGATGTATATAAAGGTCCCACGGTGCCGTAGAAGCCAACTCGCCAGGAATGTTGCCAAATATCATCGCCGCGATGTTAGATTGGGTTAGGTTAGGTTAGACTACGTTATTGACGTATATAAAGGTCCCACGGAGACGTAGAGGCCAACTCGCCAGGAATGTTGTCAAATATTACAGCCGCGATGTTAGATTGGGTTAGGTTAGGTTATATTACGTTCTTGATGTATATAAAGGTCCCACGCAGACGTAGAGGCCAACCCGCCAGGAATGTTGTCAAATATTACCGCCGAGATGATAGGTTGGATTAGGTTAGGTTATATTACGTTATTGATGTATATAAAGGTCCCACGGAGACGCAGAGGCCAACTCGCGAGGAATGTTGTCAAATATTACCGCCGAGATGATGTGTTGGATTAGGTTAGGTTATATTACGTTATTGATGTATATAAAGGTCCCACGGAGACGTAGAGGCCAACTCGCCAGGAATGTTGTCAAATATTACAGCCGCGATGTTAGATTGGGTTAGGTTAGGTTATATTACGTTATTGTTGTATATAAAGGTCCCACGGAGACGTAGAGGCCAACTCGCCAGGAATGTTGTCAAATATTACCGCCGAGATGATAGGTTGGGTTAGGTTAGGTTATATTTCGTTATTGATGTATATGAAGGTCCCACGGAGACGTAGAGGCCAACTCGCCAGGAATGTTGTCAAATATTACCGCCGAAATTTTAGGTTGGGTTAGGTTAGGTTATATTACATTATTGATGTATATAAAGGTCCCACGGAGAAGTAGAGGCCCACTCGTCAGGAATATTGTCAAATATTACCGCCGAGATGTTAGGTTGGGTTAGGTTAGGTTATATTACGTTATTGTAGTATATAAAGGTCCCACGGAGACGCAGAGGCCAACTCGCGAGGAATGTTGTCAAATATTACCGCCGAGATGATGTGTTGGATTAGGTTAGGTTATATTACGTTATTGATGTATATAAAGGTCCCACGGAGACGTAGAGGCCAACTCGCCAGGAATGTTGTCAAATATTACCGCCGAGATAATAGGTTGGGTTAGGTTAGGTTACATTACGTTGTTGTAGTATATAAAGGTCCCACGGAGACGCAGAGGCCAACTCGCGAGCAATGTTGTCAAATATTACCGCCGAGATGATGTGTTGGATTAGGTTAGGCTATATTACGTTATTGATGTATATAAAGGTCCCACGGTGCCGTAGAAGCCAACTCGCCAGGAATGTTGCCAAATATCATCGCCGCGATGTTAGATTGGGTTAGGTTAGGTTAGACTACGTTATTGACGTATATAAAGGTCCCACGGAGACGTAGAGGCCAACTCGCCAGGAATGTTGTCAAATATTACAGCCGCGATGATAGGTTGGGTTAGGTTAGGTTATATTTCGTTATTGATGTACATGAAGGTCCCACGGAGACGTAGAGGCCAACTCGCCAGGAATGTTGTCAAATATTACCGCCGAGATGATAGGTTGGGTTAGGTTAGGTTATATTTCGTTATTGATGTACATGAAGGTCCCACGGAGACGTAGAGGCCAACTCGCCAGGAATGTTGTCAAATATTACCGCCGAAATTTTAGGTTGGGTTAGGTTAGGTTATATTACATTATTGATGTATATAAAGGTCCCACGGAGAAGTAGAGGCCCACTCGTCAGGAATATTGTCAAATATTACCGCCGAGATGTTAGGTTGGGTTAGGTTAGGTTATATTACGTTCTTGATGTATATAAAGGTCCCACGCAGACGTAGAGGCCAACCCGCGAGGAATGTTGTCAAATATTACCGCCGAAATGATAGGTTGAGTTAGGTTAGGTTATATTTCGTTATTGATGTATATAAAGGTCCCACGGCGACGTAGAGGCCCACTCGTCAGGAATATTGTCAAATACTACCGCCGAGATGTTAGATTGGGTTAGGTTAGGTTATATTACGTTATTGATGTATATAAAGGTCCCACGGAGACGTAGAGGCCAACTCGCCAGGAATGTTGTCAAATATTACAGCCGCGATGTTAGATTGGGTTAGGTTAGGTTATATTACGTTATTGTTGTATATAAAGGTCCCACGGAGACGTAGAGGCCAACTCGCCAGGAATGTTGTCAAATATTACCGCCGAGATGATAGGTTGGGTTAGTATAGGTTATATTACGTTATTGTAGTATATAAGGGTCCCACGGAGACGCAGAGGCCAACTCGCGAGGAATGTTGTCAAATATTACCGCCGAGATGATGTGTTGGATTAGGTTAGGTTATATTACGTTATTGATGTATATAAAGGTCCCACGGAGACGTAGAGGCCAACTCGCCAGGAATGTTGTCAAATATTACAGCCGCGATGTTAGATTGGGTTAGGTTAGGTTATATTACGTTATTGTTGTATATAAAGGTCCCACGGAGACGTAGAGGCCAACTCGCCAGGAATGTTGTCAAATATTACCGCCGAGATGATAGGTTGGGTTAGGTTAGGTTATATTTCGTTATTGATGTACATGAAGGTCCCACGGAGACGTAGAGGCCAACTCGCCAGGAATGTTGTCAAATATTACCGCCGAAATTTTAGGTTGGGTTAGGTTAGGTTATATTACATTATTGATGTATATAAAGGTCCCACGGAGAAGTAGAGGCCCACTCGTCAGGAATATTGTCAAATATTACCGCCGAGATGTTAGGTTGGGTTAGGTTAGGTTATATTACCTTCTTGATGTATATAAAGGTCCCACGCAGACGTAGAGGCCAACCCGCGAGGAATGTTGTCAAATATTACCGCCGAAATGATAGGTTGAGTTAGGTTAGGTTATATTTCGTTATTGATGTATATAAAGGTCCCACGGCGACGTAGAGGCCCACTCGTCAGGAATATTGTCAAATACTACCGCCGAGATGTTAGATTGGGTTAGGTTAGGTTATATTACGTTATTGATGTATATAAAGGTCCCACGGAGACGTAGAGGCCAACTCGCCAGGAATGTTGTCAAATATTACAGCCGCGATGTTAGATTGGGTTAGGTTAGGTTATATTACGTTATTGTTGTATATAAAGGTCCCACGGAGACGTAGAGGCCAACTCGCCAGGAATGTTGTCAAATATTACCGCCGAGATGATAGGTTGGGTTAGTATAGGTTATATTTCGTTATTGATGTATATGAAGGTCCCACGGAGACGTAGAGGCCAACTCGCCAGGAAAGTTGTCAAATATTACCGCCGAAATTTTAGGTTGGGTTAGGTTAGGTTATATTACATTATTGATGTATATAAAGGTCCCACGGAGAAGTAGAGGCCCACTCGTCAGGAATATTGTCAAATATTACCGCCGAGATGTTAGGTTGGGTTAGGTTAGGTTATATTACGTTATTGTAGTATATAAAGGTCCCACGGAGACGCAGAGGCCAACTCGCGAGGAATGTTGTCAAATATTACCGCCGAGATGATGTGTTGGATTAGGTTAGGTTATATTACGTTATTGATGTATATAAAGGTCCCACGGAGACGTAGAGGCCAACTCGCCAGGAATGTTGTCAAATATTACAGCCGCGATGTTAGATTGGGTTAGGTTAGGTTATATTACGTTATTGTTGTATATAAAGGTCCCACGGAGACGTAGAGGCCAACTCGCCAGGAATGTTGTCAAATATTACCGCCGAGATGATAGGTTGGGTTAGGTTAGGTTATATTTCGTTATTGATGTACATGAAGGTCCCACGGAGACGTAGAGGCCAACTCGCCAGGAATGTTGTCAAATATTACCGCCGAAATTTTAGGTTTTGTTAGGTTAGGTTATATTACATTATTGATGTATATAAAGGTCCCACGGAGAAGTAGAGGCCCACTCGTCAGGAATATTGTCAAATATTACCGCCGAGATGTTAGGTTGGGTTAGGTTAGGTTATATTACGTTCTTGATGTATATAAAGGTCCCACGCAGACGTAGAGGCCAACCCGCCAGGAATGTTGTCAAATATTACCGCCGAAATGATAGGTTGAGTTAGGTTAGGTTATATTTCGTTATTGATGTATATAAAGGTCCCACGGCGACGTAGAGGCCAACCCGCCAGGAATGTTGTCAAATATTACCGCCGAAATGTTAGATTGGGTTAGGTTAGGCTATATTACGTTATTGTTGTATATAAAGGTCCCACGGAGACGTAGAGGCCAACTCGCCAGGAATGTTGTCAAATATTACCGCCGAGATAATAGGTTGGGTTAGGTTAGGTTATATTACGTTATTGTAGTATATAAAGGTCCCACGGAGACGCAGAGGCCAACTCGCGAGGAATGTTGTCAAATATTACCGCCGAGATGATGTGTTGGATTAGGTTAGGTTATATTACGTTATTGATGTATATAAAGGTCCCACGGAGACATAGAGGCCAACTCGCCAGGAATGTTGTCAAATATTACAGCCGCGATGTTAGATTGGGTTAGGTTAGGTTATATTACGTTATTGTTGTATATAAAGGTCCCACGGAGACGTAGAGGCCAACTCGCCAGGAATGTTGTCCAATATTACAGCCGAGATGTGAGGTTGGGTTAGGTTAGGCTATATTACGTTATTGATGTATATAAAGGTCCCACGGTGCCGTAGAAGCCAACTCGCCAGGAATGTTGCCAAATATCATCGCCGCGATGTTAGATTGGGTTAGGTTAGGTTAGACTACGTTATTGACGTATATAAAGGTCCCACGGAGACGTAGAGGCCAACTCGCCAGGAATGTTGTCAAATATTACAGCCGCGATGTTAGATTGGGTTAGGTTAGGTTATATTACGTTCTTGATGTATATAAAGGTCCCACGCAGACGTAGAGGCCAACCCGCCAGGAATGTTGTCAAATATTACCGCCGAGATGATAGGTTGGATTAGGTTAGGTTATATTACGTTATTGATGTATATAAAGGTCCCACGGAGACGCAGAGGCCAACTCGCGAGGAATGTTGTCAAATATTACCGCCGAGATGATGTGTTGGATTAGGTTAGGTTATATTACGTTATTGATGTATATAAAGGTCCCACGGAGACGTAGAGGCCAACTCGCCAGGAATGTTGTCAAATATTACAGCCGCGATGTTAGATTGGGTTAGGTTAGGTTATATTACGTTATTGTTGTATATAAAGGTCCCACGGAGACGTAGAGGCCAACTCGCCAGGAATGTTGTCAAATATTACCGCCGAGATGATAGGTTGGGTTAGGTTAGGTTATATTTCGTTATTGATGTATATGAAGGTCCCACGGAGACGTAGAGGCCAACTCGCCAGGAATGTTGTCAAATATTACCGCCGAAATTTTAGGTTGGGTTAGGTTAGGTTATATTACATTATTGATGTATATAAAGGTCCCACGGAGAAGTAGAGGCCCACTCGTCAGGAATATTGTCAAATATTACCGCCGAGATGTTAGGTTGGGTTAGGTTAGGTTATATTACGTTATTGTAGTATATAAAGGTCCCACGGAGACGCAGAGGCCAACTCGCGAGGAATGTTGTCAAATATTACCGCCGAGATGATGTGTTGGATTAGGTTAGGTTATATTACGTTATTGATGTATATAAAGGTCCCACGGAGACGTAGAGGCCAACTCGCCAGGAATGTTGTCAAATATTACCGCCGAGATAATAGGTTGGGTTAGGTTAGGTTACATTACGTTGTTGTAGTATATAAAGGTCCCACGGAGACGCAGAGGCCAACTCGCGAGCAATGTTGTCAAATATTACCGCCGAGATGATGTGTTGGATTAGGTTAGGCTATATTACGTTATTGATGTATATAAAGGTCCCACGGTGCCGTAGAAGCCAACTCGCCAGGAATGTTGCCAAATATCATCGCCGCGATGTTAGATTGGGTTAGGTTAGGTTAGACTACGTTATTGACGTATATAAAGGTCCCACGGAGACGTAGAGGCCAACTCGCCAGGAATGTTGTCAAATATTACAGCCGCGATGTTAGATTGGGTTAGGTTAGGTTATATTACGTTATTGTTGTATATAAAGGTCCCACGGAGACGTAGAGGCCAACTCGCCAGGAATGTTGTCAAATATTACCGCCGAGATGATAGGTTGGGTTAGGTTAGGTTATATTTCGTTATTGATGTACATGAAGGTCCCACGGAGACGTAGAGGCCAACTCGCCAGGAATGTTGTCAAATATTACCGCCGAGATGATAGGTTGGGTTAGGTTAGGTTATATTTCGTTATTGATGTACATGAAGGTCCCACGGAGACGTAGAGGCCAACTCGCCAGGAATGTTGTCAAATATTACCGCCGAAATTTTAGGTTGGGTTAGGTTAGGTTATATTACATTATTGATGTATATAAAGGTCCCACGGAGAAGTAGAGGCCCACTCGTCAGGAATATTGTCAAATATTACCGCCGAGATGTTAGGTTGGGTTAGGTTAGGTTATATTACGTTCTTGATGTATATAAAGGTCCCACGCAGACGTAGAGGCCAACCCGCGAGGAATGTTGTCAAATATTACCGCCGAAATGATAGGTTGAGTTAGGTTAGGTTATATTTCGTTATTGATGTATATAAAGGTCCCACGGCGACGTAGAGGCCCACTCGTCAGGAATATTGTCAAATACTACCGCCGAGATGTTAGATTGGGTTAGGTTAGGTTATATTACGTTATTGATGTATATAAAGGTCCCACGGAGACGTAGAGGCCAACTCGCCAGGAATGTTGTCAAATATTACAGCCGCGATGTTAGATTGGGTTAGGTTAGGTTATATTACGTTATTGTTGTATATAAAGGTCCCACGGAGACGTAGAGGCCAACTCGCCAGGAATGTTGTCAAATATTACCGCCGAGATGATAGGTTGGGTTAGTATAGGTTATATTTCGTTATTGATGTATATGAAGGTCCCACGGAGACGTAGAGGCCAACTCGCCAGGAAAGTTGTCAAATATTACCGCCGAAATTTTAGGTTGGGTTAGGTTAGGTTATATTACATTATTGATGTATATAAAGGTCCCACGGAGAAGTAGAGGCCCACTCGTCAGGAATATTGTCAAATATTACCGCCGAGATGTTAGGTTGGGTTAGGTTAGGTTATATTACGTTATTGTAGTATATAAAGGTCCCACGGAGACGCAGAGGCCAACTCGCGAGGAATGTTGTCAAATATTACCGCCGAGATGATGTGTTGGATTAGGTTAGGTTATATTACGTTATTGATGTATATAAAGGTCCCACGGAGACGTAGAGGCCAACTCGCCAGGAATGTTGTCAAATATTACAGCCGCGATGTTAGATTGGGTTAGGTTAGGTTATATTACGTTATTGTTGTATATAAAGGTCCCACGGAGACGTAGAGGCCAACTCGCCAGGAATGTTGTCAAATATTACCGCCGAGATGATAGGTTGGGTTAGGTTAGGTTATATTTCGTTATTGATGTACATGAAGGTCCCACGGAGACGTAGAGGCCAACTCGCCAGGAATGTTGTCAAATATTACCGCCGAAATTTTAGGTTTTGTTAGGTTAGGTTATATTACATTATTGATGTATATAAAGGTCCCACGGAGAAGTAGAGGCCCACTCGTCAGGAATATTGTCAAATATTACCGCCGAGATGTTAGGTTGGGTTAGGTTAGGTTATATTACGTTCTTGATGTATATAAAGGTCCCACGCAGACGTAGAGGCCAACCCGCCAGGAATGTTGTCAAATATTACCGCCGAAATGATAGGTTGAGTTAGGTTAGGTTATATTTCGTTATTGATGTATATAAAGGTCCCACGGCGACGTAGAGGCCAACCCGCCAGGAATGTTGTCAAATATTACCGCCGAAATGTTAGATTGGGTTAGGTTAGGCTATATTACGTTATTGTTGTATATAAAGGTCCCACGGAGACGTAGAGGCCAACTCGCCAGGAATGTTGTCAAATATTACCGCCGAGATAATAGGTTGGGTTAGGTTAGGTTATATTACGTTATTGTAGTATATAAAGGTCCCACGGAGACGCAGAGGCCAACTCGCGAGGAATGTTGTCAAATATTACCGCCGAGATGATGTGTTGGATTAGGTTAGGTTATATTACGTTATTGATGTATATAAAGGTCCCACGGAGACATAGAGGCCAACTCGCCAGGAATGTTGTCAAATATTACAGCCGCGATGTTAGATTGGGTTAGGTTAGGTTATATTACGTTATTGTTGTATATAAAGGTCCCACGGAGACGTAGAGGCCAACTCGCCAGGAATGTTGTCCAATATTACAGCCGAGATGTGAGGTTGGGTTAGGTTAGGCTATATTACGTTATTGATGTATATAAAGGTCCCACGGTGCCGTAGAAGCCAACTCGCCAGGAATGTTGCCAAATATCATCGCCGCGATGTTAGATTGGGTTAGGTTAGGTTAGACTACGTTATTGACGTATATAAAGGTCCCACGGAGACGTAGAGGCCAACTCGCCAGGAATGTTGTCAAATATTACAGCCGCGATGTTAGATTGGGTTAGGTTAGGTTATATTACGTTCTTGATGTATATAAAGGTCCCACGCAGACGTAGAGGCCAACCCGCCAGGAATGTTGTCAAATATTACCGCCGAGATGATAGGTTGGATTAGGTTAGGTTATATTACGTTATTGATGTATATAAAGGTCCCACGGAGACGCAGAGGCCAACTCGCGAGGAATGTTGTCAAATATTACCGCCGAGATGATGTGTTGGATTAGGTTAGGTTATATTACGTTATTGATGTATATAAAGGTCCCACGGAGACGTAGAGGCCAACTCGCCAGGAATGTTGTCAAATATTACAGCCGCGATGTTAGATTGGGTTAGGTTAGGTTATATTACGTTATTGTTGTATATAAAGGTCCCACGGAGACGTAGAGGCCAACTCGCCAGGAATGTTGTCAAATATTACCGCCGAGATGATAGGTTGGGTTAGGTTAGGTTATATTTCGTTATTGATGTATATGAAGGTCCCACGGAGACGTAGAGGCCAACTCGCCAGGAATGTTGTCAAATATTACCGCCGAAATTTTAGGTTGGGTTAGGTTAGGTTATATTACATTATTGATGTATATAAAGGTCCCACGGAGAAGTAGAGGCCCACTCGTCAGGAATATTGTCAAATATTACCGCCGAGATGTTAGGTTGGGTTAGGTTAGGTTATATTACGTTATTGTAGTATATAAAGGTCCCACGGAGACGCAGAGGCCAACTCGCGAGGAATGTTGTCAAATATTACCGCCGAGATGATGTGTTGGATTAGGTTAGGTTATATTACGTTATTGATGTATATAAAGGTCCCACGGAGACGTAGAGGCCAACTCGCCAGGAATGTTGTCAAATATTACCGCCGAGATAATAGGTTGGGTTAGGTTAGGTTACATTACGTTGTTGTAGTATATAAAGGTCCCACGGAGACGCAGAGGCCAACTCGCGAGCAATGTTGTCAAATATTACCGCCGAGATGATGTGTTGGATTAGGTTAGGCTATATTACGTTATTGATGTATATAAAGGTCCCACGGTGCCGTAGAAGCCAACTCGCCAGGAATGTTGCCAAATATCATCGCCGCGATGTTAGATTGGGTTAGGTTAGGTTAGACAACGTTATTGACGTATATAAAGGTCCCACGGAGACGTAGAGGCCAACTCGCCAGGAATGTTGTCAAATATTACAGCCGCGATGTTAGATTGGGTTAGGTTAGGTTATATTACGTTATTGTTGTATATAAAGGTCCCACGGAGACGTAGAGGCCAACTCGCCAGGAATGTTGTCAAATATTACCGCCGAGATGATAGGTTGGGTTAGGTTAGGTTATATTTCGTTATTGATGTATATGAAGGTCCCACGGAGACGTAGAGGCCAACTCGCCAGGAATGTTGTCAAATATTACCGCCGAAATTTTAGGTTGGGTTAGGTTAGGTTATATTACATTATTGATGTATATAAAGGTCCCACGGAGAAGTAGAGGCCCACTCGTCAGGAATATTGTCAAATATTACCGCCGAGATGTTAGGTTGGGTTAGGTTAGGTTATATTACGTTATTGTAGTATATAAAGGTCCCACGGAGACGCAGAGGCCAACTCGCGAGGAATGTTGTCAAATATTACCGCCGAGATGATGTGTTGGATTAGGTTAGGTTATATTACGTTATTGATGTATATAAAGGTCCCACGGAGACGTAGAGGCCAACTCGCCAGGAATGTTGTCAAATATTACAGCCGCGATGTTAGATTGGGTTAGGTTAGGTTATATTACGTTATTGTTGTATATAAAGGTCCCACGGAGACGTAGAGGCCAACTCGCCAGGAATGTTGTCAAATATTACCGCCGAGATGATAGGTTGGGTTAGGTTAGGTTATATTTCGTTATTGATGTATATGAAGGTCCCACGGAGACGTAGAGGCCAACTCGCCAGGAATGTTGTCAAATATTACCGCCGAAATTTTAGGTTGGGTTAGGTTAGGTTATATTACATTATTGATGTATATAAAGGTCCCACGGAGAAGTAGAGGCCCACTCGTCAGGAATATTGTCAAATATTACCGCCGAGATGTTAGGTTGGGTTAGGTTAGGTTATATTACGTTCTTGATGTATATAAAGGTCCCACGCAGACGTAGAGGCCAACCCGCCAGGAATGTTGTCAAATATTACCGCCGAAATGATAGGTTGAGTTAGGTTAGGTTATATTTCGTTATTGATGTATATAAAGGTCCCACGGCGACGTAGAGGCCCACTCGTCAGGAATATTGTCAAATATTACCGCCGAGATGTTAGGTTGGGTTAGGTTAGGTTATATTACGTTCTTGATATATATAAAGGTCCCACGCAGACGTAGAGGCCAACCCGCCAGGAATGTTGTCAAATATTACCGCCGAAATGTTAGATTGGGTTAGGTTAGGCTATATTACGTTATTGTTGTATATAAAGGTCCCACGGAGACGTAGAGGCCAACTCGCCAGGAATGTTGTCAAATATTACCGCCGAGATAATAGGTTGGGTTAGGTTAGGTTATATTACGTTATTGTAGTATATAAAGGTCCCACGGAGACGCAGAGGCCAACTCGCGAGGAATGTTGTCAAATATTACCGCCGAGATGATGTGTTGGATTAGGTTAGGTTATATTACGTTATTGATGTATATAAAGGTCCCACGGAGACGTAGAGGCCAACTCGCCAGGAATGTTGTCAAATATTACCGCCGAGATAATAGGTTGGGTTAGGTTAGGTTATATTACGTTGTTGTAGTATATAAAGGTCCCACGGAGACGCAGAGGCCAACTCGCGAGCAATGTTGTCAAATATTACCGCCGAGATGATGTGTTGGATTAGGTTAGGTTATATTACGTTATTGATGTATATAAAGGTCCCACGGAGACGTAGAGGCCAACTCGCCAGGAATGTTGTCAAATATTACAGCCGCGATGTTAGATTGGGTTAGGTTAGGTTATATTACGTTCTTGATATATATAAAGGTCCCACGCAGACGTAGAGGCCAACCCGCCAGGAATGTTGTCAAATATTACCGCCGAAATGTTAGATTGGGTTAGGTTAGGTTATACTACGTTATTGTTGTATATAAAGGTCCCACGGAGACGTAGAGGCCAACTCGCCAGAAATGTTGTCAAATATTACCGCCGAGATAATAGGTTGGGTTAGGTTAGGTTATATTACGTTATTGTAGTATATAAAGGTCCCACGGAGACGCAGAGGCCAACTCGCGAGGAATGTTGTCAAATATTACCGCCGAGATGATGTGTTGGATTAGGTTAGGTTATATTACGTTATTGATGTATATAAAGGTCCCACGGAGACGTAGAGGCCAACTCGCCAGGAATGTTGTCAAATATTACAGCCGCGATGTTAGATTGGGTTAGGTTAGGTTATATTACGTTATTGATGTATATAAAGGTCCCGCGGAGACGTAGAGGCCAACTCGCCAGGAATGTTGTCAAATATTACAGCCGCGATGTTAGATTGGGTTAGGTTAGGTTATATTACGTTATTGTTGTATATAAAGGTCCCACGGAGACGTAGAGGCCAACTCGCCAGGAATGTTGTCAAATATTACCGCCGAGATGATAGGTTGGGTTAGGTTAGGTTATATTTCGTTATTGATGTATATGAAGGTCCCACGGAGACGTAGAGGCCAACTCGCCAGGAATGTTGTCAAATATTACCGCCGAAATTTTAGGTTGGGTTAGGTTAGGTTATATTACATTATTGATGTATATAAAGGTCCCACGGAGAAGTAGAGGCCCACTCGTCAGGAATATTGTCAAATATTACCGCCGAGATGTTAGGTTGGGTTAGGTTAGGTTATATTACGTTCTTCATGTATATAAAGGTCCCACGCAGACGTAGAGGCCAACCCGCCAGGAATGTTGTCAAATATTACCGCCGAAATGATAGGTTGGGTTAGGTTAGGTTATATTTCGTTATTGATGTATATGAAGGTCCCACGGAGACGTAGAGTCCAACTCGCCAAGAATGTTGTCAAATATTACAGCCGAGATAATAGGTTGGGTTAGGTTAGGTTATATTACGTTATTGTAGTATATAAAGGTCCCACGGAGACGCAGAGGCCAACTCGCGAGGAATGTTGTCAAATATTACCGCCGAGATGATGTGTTGGATTAGGTTAGGTTATATTACGTTATTGATGTATATAAAGGTCCCACAGAGACGTAGAGGCCAACTCGCCAGGAATGTTGTCAAATATTACAGCCGCGATGTTAGATTGGGTTAGGTTAGGTTATATTACGTTATTGTTGTATATAAAGGTCCCACGGAGACGTAGAGGCCAACTCGCCAGGAATGTTGTCAAATATTACCGCCGAGATGATAGGTTGGGTTAGGTTAGGTTATATTTCGTTATTGATGTACATGAAGGTCCAACGGAGACGTAGAGGCCAACTCGCCAGGAATGTTGTCAAATATTACCGCCGAAATTTTAGGTTGGGTTAGGTTAGGTTATATTACATTATTGATGTATATAAAGGTCCCACGGAGAAGTAGAGGCCCACTCGTCAGGAATATTGTCAAATATTACCGCCGAGATGTTAGGTTGGGTTAGGTTAGGTTATATTACGTTCTTGATGTATATAAAGGTCCCACGCAGACGTAGAGGCCAACCCGCCAGGAATGTTGTCAAATATTACCGCCGAAATGATAGGTTGAGTTAGGTTAGGTTATATTTCGTTATTGATGTATATAAAGGTCCCACGGCGACGTAGAGGCCCACTCGTCAGGAATATTGTCAAATATTACCGCCGAGATGTTAGGTTGGGTTAGGTTAGGTTATATTACGTTCTTGATATATATAAAGGTCCCACGCAGACGTAGAGGCCAACCCGCCAGGAATGTTGTCAAATATTACCGCCGAAATGTTAGATTGGGTTAGGTTAGGCTATATTACGTTATTGTTGTATATAAAGGTCCCACGGAGACGTAGAGGCCAACTCGCCAGGAATGTTGTCAAATATTACCGCCGAGATAATAGGTTGGGTTAGGTTAGGTTATATTACGTTATTGTAGTATATAAAGGTCCCACGGAGACGCAGAGGCCAACTCGCGAGGAATGTTGTCAAATATTACCGCCGAGATGATGTGTTGGATTAGGTTAGGTTATATTACGTTATTGATGTATATAAAGGTCCCACGGAGACGTAGAGGCCAACTCGCCAGGAATGTTGTCAAATATTACCGCCGAGATAATAGGTTGGGTTAGGTTAGGTTATATTACGTTGTTGTAGTATATAAAGGTCCCACGGAGACGCAGAGGCCAACTCGCGAGCAATGTTGTCAAATATTACCGCCGAGATGATGTGTTGGATTAGGTTAGGTTATATTACGTTATTGATGTATATAAAGGTCCCACGGAGACGTAGAGGCCAACTCGCCAGGAATGTTGTCAAATATTACAGCCGCGATGTTAGATTGGGTTAGGTTAGGTTATATTACGTTCTTGATATATATAAAGGTCCCACGCAGACGTAGAGGCCAACCCGCCAGGAATGTTGTCAAATATTACCGCCGAAATGTTAGATTGGGTTAGGTTAGGTTATACTACGTTATTGTTGTATATAAAGGTCCCACGGAGACGTAGAGGCCAACTCGCCAGAAATGTTGTCAAATATTACCGCCGAGATAATAGGTTGGGTTAGGTTAGGTTATATTACGTTATTGTAGTATATAAAGGTCCCACGGAGACGCAGAGGCCAACTCGCGAGGAATGTTGTCAAATATTACCGCCGAGATGATGTGTTGGATTAGGTTAGGTTATATTACGTTATTGATGTATATAAAGGTCCCACGGAGACGTAGAGGCCAACTCGCCAGGAATGTTGTCAAATATTACAGCCGCGATGTTAGATTGGGTTAGGTTAGGTTATATTACGTTATTGATGTATATAAAGGTCCCGCGGAGACGTAGAGGCCAACTCGCCAGGAATGTTGTCAAATATTACAGCCGCGATGTTAGATTGGGTTAGGTTAGGTTATATTACGTTATTGTTGTATATAAAGGTCCCACGGAGACGTAGAGGCCAACTCGCCAGGAATGTTGTCAAATATTACCGCCGAGATGATAGGTTGGGTTAGGTTAGGTTATATTTCGTTATTGATGTATATGAAGGTCCCACGGAGACGTAGAGGCCAACTCGCCAGGAATGTTGTCAAATATTACCGCCGAAATTTTAGGTTGGGTTAGGTTAGGTTATATTACATTATTGATGTATATAAAGGTCCCACGGAGAAGTAGAGGCCCACTCGTCAGGAATATTGTCAAATATTACCGCCGAGATGTTAGGTTGGGTTAGGTTAGGTTATATTACGTTCTTCATGTATATAAAGGTCCCACGCAGACGTAGAGGCCAACCCGCCAGGAATGTTGTCAAATATTACCGCCGAAATGATAGGTTGGGTTAGGTTAGGTTATATTTCGTTATTGATGTATATGAAGGTCCCACGGAGACGTAGAGTCCAACTCGCCAAGAATGTTGTCAAATATTACAGCCGAGATAATAGGTTGGGTTAGGTTAGGTTATATTACGTTATTGTAGTATATAAAGGTCCCACGGAGACGCAGAGGCCAACTCGCGAGGAATGTTGTCAAATATTACCGCCGAGATGATGTGTTGGATTAGGTTAGGTTATATTACGTTATTGATGTATATAAAGGTCCCACAGAGACGTAGAGGCCAACTCGCCAGGAATGTTGTCAAATATTACAGCCGCGATGTTAGATTGGGTTAGGTTAGGTTATATTACGTTATTGTTGTATATAAAGGTCCCACGGAGACGTAGAGGCCAACTCGCCAGGAATGTTGTCAAATATTACCGCCGAGATGATAGGTTGGGTTAGGTTAGGTTATATTTCGTTATTGATGTACATGAAGGTCCCACGGAGACGTAGAGGCCAACTCGCCAGGAATGTTGTCAAATATTACCGCCGAAATTTTAGGTTGGGTTAGGTTAGGTTATATTACATTATTGATGTATATAAAGGTCCCACGGAGAAGTAGAGGCCCACTCGTCAGGAATATTGTCAAATATTACCGCCGAGATGTTAGGTTGGGTTAGGTTAGGTTATATTACGTTCTTGATGTATATAAAGGTCCCACGCAGACGTAGAGGCCAACCCGCCAGGAATGTTGTCAAATATTACCGCCGAAATGATAGGTTGAGTTAGGTTAGGTTATATTTCGTTATTGATGTATATAAAGGTCCCACGGCGACGTAGAAGCCAACTCGCCAGGAATGTTGCCAAATATCATCGCCGCGATGTTAGATTGGGTTAGGTTAGGTTAGACTACGTTATTGACGTATATAAAGGTCCCACGGAGACGTAGAGGCCAACTCGCCAGGAATGTTGTCAAATATTACAGCCGCGATGTTAGATTGGGTTAGGTTAGGTTATATTACGTTCTTGATGTATATAAAGGTCCCACGCAGACGTAGAGGCCAACCCGCCAGGAATGTTGTCAAATATTACCGCCGAGATGATAGGTTGGATTAGGTTAGGTTATATTACGTTATTGATGTATATAAAGGTCCCACGGAGACGCAGAGGCCAACTCGCGAGGAATGTTGTCAAATATTACCGCCGAGATGATGTGTTGGATTAGGTTAGGTTATATTACGTTATTGATGTATATAAAGGTCCCACGGAGACGTAGAGGCCAACTCGCCAGGAATGTTGTCAAATATTACAGCCGCGATGTTAGATTGGGTTAGGTTAGGTTATATTACGTTATTGTTGTATATAAAGGTCCCACGGAGACGTAGATGCCAACTCGCCAGGAATGTTGTCAAATATTACCGCCGAGATGATAGGTTGGGTTAGGTTAGGTTATATTTCGTTATTGATGTACATGAAGGTCCCACGGAGACGTAGAGGCCAACTCGCCAGGAATGTTGTCAAATATTACCGCCGAAATTTTAGGTTGGGTTAGGTTAGGTTATATTACATTATTGATGTATATAAAGGTCCCACGGAGAAGTAGAGGCCCACTCGTCAGGAATATTGTCAAATATTACCGCCGAGATGTTAGGTTGGGTTAGGTTAGGTTATATTACGTTCTTGATGTATATAAAGGTCCCACGCAGACGTAGAGGCCAACCCGCCAGGAATGTTGTCAAATATTACCGCCGAAATGATAGGTTGAGTTAGGTTAGGTTATATTTCGTTATTGATGTATATAAAGGTCCCACGGCGATGTAGAGGCCCACTCGTCAGGAATATTGTCAAATATTACCGCCGAGATGTTAGATTGGGTTAGGTTAGGTTATATTACGTTATTGTTGTATATAAAGGTCCCACGGAGACGTAGAGGCCAACTCGCCAGGAATGTTGTCAAATATTACAGCCGAGATGTGAGGTTGGGTTAGGTTAGGCTATATTACGTTATTGATGTATATAAAGGTCCCACGGTGCCGTAGAAGCCAACTCGCCAGGAATGTTGCCAAATATCATCGCCGCGATGTTAGATTGGGTTAGGTTAGGTTAGACTACGTTATTGACGTATATAAAGGTCCCACGGAGACGTAGAGGCCAACTCGCCAGGAATGTTGTCAAATATTACAGCCGCGATGTTAGATTGGGTTAGGTTAGGTTATATTACGTTCTTGATGTATATAAAGGTCCCACGCAGACGTAGAGGCCAACCCGCCAGGAATGTTGTCAAATATTACCGCCGAGATGATAGGTTGGATTAGGTTAGGTTATATTACGTTATTGATGTATATAAAGGTCCCACGGAGACGCAGAGGCCAACTCGCGAGGAATGTTGTCAAATATTACCGCCGAGATGATGTGTTGGATTAGGTTAGGTTATATTACGTTATTGATGTATATAAAGGTCCCACGGAGGCGTAGAGGCCAACTCGCCAGGAATGTTGTCAAATATTACAGCCGCGATGTTAGATTGGGTTAGGTTAGGTTATATTACGTTATTGTTGTATATAAAGGTCCCACGGAGACGTAGAGGCCAACTCGCCAGGAATGTTGTCAAATATTACCGCCGAGATGATAGGTTGGGTTAGTATAGGTTATATTTCGTTATTGATGTATATGAAGGTCCCACGGAGACGTAGAGGCCAACTCGCCAGGAAAGTTGTCAAATATTACCGCCGAAATTTTAGGTTGGGTTAGGTTAGGTTATATTACATTATTGATGTATATAAAGGTCCCACGGAGAAGTAGAGGCCCACTCGTCAGGAATATTGTCAAATATTACCGCCGAGATGTTAGGTTGGGTTAGGTTAGGTTATATTACGTTATTGTAGTATATAAAGGTCCCACGGAGACGCAGAGGCCAACTCGCGAGGAATGTTGTCAAATATTACCGCCGAGATGATGTGTTGGATTAGGTTAGGTTATATTACGTTATTGATGTATATAAAGGTCCCACGGAGACGTAGAGGCCAACTCGCCAGGAATGTTGTCAAATATTACAGCCGCGATGTTAGATTGGGTTAGGTTAGGTTATATTACGTTATTGTTGTATATAAAGGTCCCACGGAGACGTAGAGGCCAACTCGCCAGGAATGTTGTCAAATATTACCGCCGAGATGATAGGTTGGGTTAGGTTAGGTTATATTACGTTATTGTAGTATATAAAGGTCCCACGGAGACGCAGAGGCCAACTCGCCAGGAATGTTGTCAAATATTACCGCCGAGATGATGTGTTGGATTAGGTTAGGTTATATTACGTTATTGATGTATATAAAGGTCCCACGGAGACGTAGAGGCCAACTCGCCAGGAATGTTGTCAAATATTACAGCCGCGATGTTAGATTGGGTTAGGTTAGGTTATATTACGTTCTTGATATATATAAAGGTCCCACGCAGACGTAGAGGCCAACCCGCCAGGAATGTTGTCAAATATTACCGCCGAAATGATAGATTGGGTTAGGTTAGGTTATACTACGTTATTGTTGTATATAAAGGTCCCACGGAGACGTAGAGGCCAACTCGCCAGAAATGTTGTCAAATATTACCGCCGAGATAATAGGTTGGGTTAGGTTAGGTTATATTACGTTATTGTAGTATATAAAGGTCCCACGGAGACGCAGAGGCCAACTCGCGAGGAATGTTGTCAAATATTACCGCCGAGATGATGTGTTGGATTAGGTTAGGTTATATTACGTTATTGATGTATATAAAGGTCCCACGGAGACGTAGAGGCCAACTCGCCAGGAATGTTGTCAAATATTACAGCCGCGATGTTAGATTGGGTTAGGTTAGGTTATATTACGTTATTGATGTATATAAAGGTCCCGCGGAGACGTAGAGGCCAACTCGCCAGGAATGTTGTCAAATATTACAGCCGCGATGTTAGATTGGGTTAGGTTAGGTTATATTACGTTATTGTTGTATATAAAGGTCCCACGGAGACGTAGAGGCCAACTCGCCAGGAATGTTGTCAAATATTACCGCCGAGATGATAGGTTGGGTTAGGTTAGGTTATATTTCGTTATTGATGTATATGAAGGTCCCACGGAGACGTAGAGGCCAACTCGCCAGGAATGTTGTCAAATATTACCGCCGAAATTTTAGGTTGGGTTAGGTTAGGTTATATTACATTATTGATGTATATAAAGGTCCCACGGAGAAGTAGAGGCCCACTCGTCAGGAATATTGTCAAATATTACCGCCGAGATGTTAGGTTGGGTTAGGTTAGGTTATATTACGTTCTTCATGTATATAAAGGTCCCACGCAGACGTAGAGGCCAACCCGCCAGGAATGTTGTCAAATATTACCGCCGAAATGATAGGTTGGGTTAGGTTAGGTTATATTTCGTTATTGATGTATATGAAGGTCCCACGGAGACGTAGAGTCCAACTCGCCAGGAATGTTGTCAAATATTACAGCCGAGATAATAGGTTGGGTTAGGTTAGGTTATATTACGTTATTGTAGTATATAAAGGTCCCACGGAGACGCAGAGGCCAACTCGCGAGGAATGTTGTCAAATATTACCGCCGAGATGATGTGTTGGATTAGGTTAGGTTATATTACGTTATTGATGTATATAAAGGTCCCACGGAGACGTAGAGGCCAACTCGCCAGGAATGTTGTCAAATATTACAGCCGCGATGTTAGATTGGGTTAGGTTAGGTTATATTACGTTATTGTTGTATATAAAGGTCCCACGGAGACGTAGAGGCCAACTCGCCAGGAATGTTGTCAAATATTACCGCCGAGATGATAGGTTGGGTTAGGTTAGGTTATATTTCGTTATTGATGTACATGAAGGTCCCACGGAGACGTAGAGGCCAACTCGCCAGGAATGTTGTCAAATATTACCGCCGAAATTTTAGGTTGGGTTAGGTTATGTTATATTACATTATTGATGTATATAAAGGTCCCACGGAGAAGTAGAGGCCCACTCGTCAGGAATATTGTCAAATATTACCGCCGAGATGTTAGGTTGGGTTAGGTTAGGTTATATTACGTTCTTGATGTATATAAAGGTCCCACGCAGACGTAGAGGCCAACCCGCCAGGAATGTTGTCAAATATTACCGCCGAAATGATAGGTTGAGTTAGGTTAGGTTATATTTCGTTATTGATGTATATAAAGGTCCCACGGCGACGTAGAGGCCCACTCGTCAGGAATATTGTCAAATATTACCGCCGAGATGTTAGGTTGGGTTAGGTTAGGTTATATTACGTTCTTGATATATATAAAGGTCCCACGCAGACGTAGAGGCCAACCCGCCAGGAATGTTGTCAAATATTACCGCCGAAATGTTAGATTGGGTTAGGTTAGGCTATATTACGTTATTGTTGTATATAAAGGTCCCACGGAGACGTAGAGGCCAACTCGCCAGGAATGTTGTCAAATATTACCGCCGAGATAATAGGTTGGGTTAGGTTAGGTTATATTACGTTATTGTAGTATATAAAGGTCCCACGGAGACGCAGAGGCCAACTCGCGAGGAATGTTGTCAAATATTACCGCCGAGATGATGTGTTGGATTAGGTTAGGTTATATTACGTTATTGATGTATATAAAGGTCCCACGGAGACATAGAGGCCAACTCGCCAGGAATGTTGTCAAATATTACAGCCGCGATGTTAGATTGGGTTAGGTTAGGTTATATTACGTTATTGTTGTATATAAAGGTCCCACGGAGACGTAGAGGCCAACTCGCCAGGAATGTTGTCAAATATTACAGCCGAGATGTGAGGTTGGGTTAGGTTAGGCTATATTACGTTATTGATGTATATAAAGGTCCCACGGTGCCGTAGAAGCCAACTCGCCACGAATGTTGCCAAATATCATCGCCGCGATGTTAGATTGGGTTAGGTTAGGTTAGACTACGTTATTGACGTATATAAAGGTCCCACGGAGACGTAGAGGCCAACTCGCCAGGAATGTTGTCAAATATTACAGCCGCGATGTTAGATTGGGTTAGGTTAGGTTATATTACGTTATTGATGTATATAAAGGTCCCGCGGAGACGTAGAGGCCAACTCGCCAGGAATGTTGTCAAATATTACAGCCGCGATGTTAGATTGGGTTAGGTTAGGTTATATTACGTTATTGTTGTATATAAAGGTCCCACGGAGACGTAGAGGCCAACTCGCCAGGAATGTTGTCAAATATTACCGCCGAGATGATAGGTTGGGTTAGGTTAGGTTATATTTCGTTATTGATGTATATGAAGGTCCCACGGAGACGTAGAGGCCAACTCGCCAGGAATGTTGTCAAATATTACCGCCGAAATTTTAGGTTGGGTTAGGTTAGGTTATATTACATTATTGATGTATATAAAGGTCCCACGGAGAAGTAGAGGCCCACTCGTCAGGAATATTGTCAAATATTACCGCCGAGATGTTAGGTTGGGTTAGGTTAGGTTATATTACGTTCTTCATGTATATAAAGGTCCCACGCAGACGTAGAGGCCAACCCGCCAGGAATGTTGTCAAATATTACCGCCGAAATGATAGGTTGGGTTAGGTTAGGTTATATTTCGTTATTGATGTATATGAAGGTCCCACGGAGACGTAGAGTCCAACTCGCCAGGAATGTTGTCAAATATTACAGCCGAGATAATAGGTTGGGTTAGGTTAGGTTATATTACGTTATTGTAGTATATAAAGGTCCCACGGAGACGCAGATGCCAACTCGCGAGGAATGTTGTCAAATATTACCGCCGAGATGATGTGTTGGATTAGGTTAGGTTATATTACGTTATTGATGTATATAAAGGTCCCACGGAGACGTAGAGGCCAACTCGCCAGGAATGTTGTCAAATATTACAGCCGCGATGTTAGATTGGGTTAGGTTAGGTTATATTACGTTATTGTTGTATATAAAGGTCCCACGGAGACGTAGAGGCCAACTCGCCAGGAATGTTGTCAAATATTACCGCCGAGATGATAGGTTGGGTTAGGTTAGGTTATATTTCGTTATTGATGTATATGAAGGTCCCACGGAGACGTAGAGGCCAACTCGCCAGGAATGTTGTCAAATATTACCGCCGAAATTTTAGGTTGGGTTAGGTTAGGTTATATTACATTATTGATGTATATAAAGGTCCCACGGAGAAGTAGAGGCCCACTCGTCAGGAATATTGTCAAATATTACCGCCGAGATGTTAGGTTGGGTTAGGTTAGGTTATATTACGTTCTTGATGTATATAAAGGTCCCACGCAGACGTAGAGGCCAACCCGCCAGGAATGTTGTCAAATATTACCGCCGAAATGATAGGTTGAGTTAGGTTAGGTTATATTTCGTTATTGATGTATATAAAGGTCCCACGGCGACGTAGAGGCCCACTCGTCAGGAATATTGTCAAATATTACCGCCGAGATGTTAGGTTGGGTTAGGTTAGGTTATATTACGTTCTTGATATATATAAAGGTCCCACGCAGACGTAGAGGCCAACCCGCCAGGAATGTTGTCAAATATTACCGCCGAAATGTTAGATTGGGTTAGGTTAGGCTATATTACGTTATTGTTGTATATAAAGGTCCCACGGAGACGTAGAGGCCAACTCGCCAGGAATGTTGTCAAATATTACCGCCGAGATAATAGGTTGGGTTAGGTTAGGTTATATTACGTTATTGTAGTATATAAAGGTCCCACGGAGACGCAGAGGCCAACTCGCGAGGAATGTTGTCAAATATTACCGCCGAGATGATGTGTTGGATTAGGTTAGGTTATATTACGTTATTGATGTATATAAAGGTCCCACGGAGACGTAGAGGCCAACTCGCCAGGAATGTTGTCAAATATTACCGCCGAGATAATAGGTTGGGTTAGGTTAGGTTATATTACGTTGTTGTAGTATATAAAGGTCCCACGGAGACGCAGAGGCCAACTCGCGAGCAATGTTGTCAAATATTACAGCCGCGATGTTAGATTGGGTTAGGTTAGGTTATATTACGTTATTGTTGTATATAAAGGTCCCACGGAGACGTAGAGGCCAACTCGCCAGGAATGTTGTCAAATATTACCGCCGAGATGATAGGTTGGGTTAGTATAGGTTATATTTCGTTATTGATGTATATGAAGGTCCCACGGAGACGTAGAGGCCAACTCGCCAGGAAAGTTGTCAAATATTACCGCCGAAATTTTAGGTTGGGTTAGGTTAGGTTATATTACATTATTGATGTATATAAAGGTCCCACGGAGAAGTAGAGGCCCACTCGTCAGGAATATTGTCAAATATTACCGCCGAGATGTTAGGTTGGGTTAGGTTAGGTTATATTACGTTATTGTAGTATATAAAGGTCCCACGGAGACGCAGAGGCCAACTCGCGAGGAATGTTGTCAAATATTACCGCCGAGATGATGTGTTGGATTAGGTTAGGTTATATTACGTTATTGATGTATATAAAGGTCCCACGGAGACGTAGAGGCCAACTCGCCAGGAATGTTGTCAAATATTACAGCCGCGATGTTAGATTGGGTTAGGTTAGGTTATATTACGTTATTGATGTATATAAAGGTCCCGCGGAGACGTAGAGGCCAACTCGCCAGGAATGTTGTCAAATATTACAGCCGCGATGTTAGATTGGGTTAGGTTAGGTTATATTACGTTATTGTTGTATATAAAGGTCCCACGGAGACGTAGAGGCCAACTCGCCAGGAATGTTGTCAAATATTACCGCCGAGATGATAGGTTGGGTTAGGTTAGGTTATATTTCGTTATTGATGTATATGAAGGTCCCACGGAGACGTAGAGGCCAACTCGCCAGGAATGTTGTCAAATATTACCGCCGAAATTTTAGGTTGGGTTAGGTTAGGTTATATTACATTATTGATGTATATAAAGGTCCCACGGAGAAGTAGAGGCCCACTCGTCAGGAATATTGTCAAATATTGCCGCCGAGATGTTAGGTTGGGTTAGGTTAGGTTATATTACGTTCTTCATGTATATAAAGGTCCCACGCAGACGTAGAGGCCAACCCGCCAGGAATGTTGTCAAATATTACCGCCGAAATGATAGGTTGGGTTAGGTTAGGTTATATTTCGTAATTGATGTATATGAAGGTCCCACGGAGACGTAGAGTCCAACTCGCCAGGAATGTTGTCAAATATTACAGCCGAGATAATAGGTTGGGTTAGGTTAGGTTATATTACGTTATTGTAGTATATAAAGGTCCCACGGAGACGCAGAGGCCAACTCGCGAGGAATGTTGTCAAATATTACCGCCGAGATGATGTGTTGGATTAGGTTAGGTTATATTACGTTATTGATGTATATAAAGGTCCCACGGAGACGTAGAGGCCAACTCGCCAGGAATGTTGTCAAATATTACAGCCGCGATGTTAGATTGGGTTAGGTTAGGTTATATTACGTTATTGTTGTATATAAAGGTCCCACGGAGACGTAGAGGCCAACTCGCCAGGAATGTTGTCAAATATTACCGCCGAGATGATAGGTTGGGTTAGGTTAGGTTATATTTCGTTATTGATGTACATGAAGGTCCCACGGAGACGTAGAGGCCAACTCGCCAGGAATGTTGTCAAATATTACCGCCGAAATTTTAGGTTGGGTTAGGTTATGTTATATTACATTATTGATGTATATAAAGGTCCCACGGAGAAGTAGAGGCCCACTCGTCAGGAATATTGTCAAATATTACCGCCGAGATGTTAGGTTGGGTTAGGTTAGGTTATATTACGTTCTTGATGTATATAAAGGTCCCACGCAGACGTAGAGGCCAACCCGCCAGGAATGTTGTCAAATATTACCGCCGAAATGATAGGTTGAGTTAGGTTAGGTTATATTTCGTTATTGATGTATATAAAGGTCCCACGGCGACGTAGAGGCCCACTCGTCAGGAATATTGTCAAATATTACCGCCGAGATGTTAGGTTGGGTTAGGTTAGGTTATATTACGTTCTTGATATATATAAAGGTCCCACGCAGACGTAGAGGCCAACCCGCCAGGAATGTTGTCAAATATTACCGCCGAAATGTTAGATTGGGTTAGGTTAGGCTATATTACGTTATTGTTGTATATAAAGGTCCCACGGAGACGTAGAGGCCAACTCGCCAGGAATGTTGTCAAATATTACCGCCGAGATAATAGGTTGGGTTAGGTTAGGTTATATTACGTTATTGTAGTATATAAAGGTCCCACGGAGACGCAGAGGCCAACTCGCGAGGAATGTTGTCAAATATTACCGCCGAGATGATGTGTTGGATTAGGTTAGGTTATATTACGTTATTGATGTATATAAAGGTCCCACGGAGACATAGAGGCCAACTCGCCAGGAATGTTGTCAAATATTACAGCCGCGATGTTAGATTGGGTTAGGTTAGGCTATATTACGTTATTGATGTATATAAAGGTCCCACGGTGCCGTAGAAGCCAACTCGCCACGAATGTTGCCAAATATCATCGCCGCGATGTTAGATTGGGTTAGGTTAGGTTAGACTACGTTATTGACGTATATAAAGGTCCCACGGAGACGTAGAGGCCAACTCGCCAGGAATGTTGTCAAATATTACAGCCGCGATGTTAGATTGGGTTAGGTTAGGTTATATTACGTTATTGATGTATATAAAGGTCCCGCGGAGACGTAGAGGCCAACTCGCCAGGAATGTTGTCAAATATTACAGCCGCGATGTTAGATTGGGTTAGGTTAGGTTATATTACGTTATTGTTGTATATAAAGGTCCCACGGAGACGTAGAGGCCAACTCGCCAGGAATGTTGTCAAATATTACCGCCGAGATGATAGGTTGGGTTAGGTTAGGTTATATTTCGTTATTGATGTATATGAAGGTCCCACGGAGACGTAGAGGCCAACTCGCCAGGAATGTTGTCAAATATTACCGCCGAAATTTTAGGTTGGGTTAGGTTAGGTTATATTACATTATTGATGTATATAAAGGTCCCACGGAGAAGTAGAGGCCCACTCGTCAGGAATATTGTCAAATATTACCGCCGAGATGTTAGGTTGGGTTAGGTTAGGTTATATTACGTTCTTCATGTATATAAAGGTCCCACGCAGACGTAGAGGCCAACCCGCCAGGAATGTTGTCAAATATTACCGCCGAAATGATAGGTTGGGTTAGGTTAGGTTATATTTCGTTATTGATGTATATGAAGGTCCCACGGAGACGTAGAGTCCAACTCGCCAGGAATGTTGTCAAATATTACAGCCGAGATAATAGGTTGGGTTAGGTTAGGTTATATTACGTTATTGTAGTATATAAAGGTCCCACGGAGACGCAGATGCCAACTCGCGAGGAATGTTGTCAAATATTACCGCCGAGATGATGTGTTGGATTAGGTTAGGTTATATTACGTTATTGATGTATATAAAGGTCCCACGGAGACGTAGAGGCCAACTCGCCAGGAATGTTGTCAAATATTACAGCCGCGATGTTAGATTGGGTTAGGTTAGGTTATATTACGTTATTGTTGTATATAAAGGTCCCACGGAGACGTAGAGGCCAACTCGCCAGGAATGTTGTCAAATATTACCGCCGAGATGATAGGTTGGGTTAGGTTAGGTTATATTTCGTTATTGATGTATATGAAGGTCCCACGGAGACGTAGAGGCCAACTCGCCAGGAATGTTGTCAAATATTACCGCCGAAATTTTAGGTTGGGTTAGGTTAGGTTATATTACATTATTGATGTATATAAAGGTCCCACGGAGAAGTAGAGGCCCACTCGTCAGGAATATTGTCAAATATTACCGCCGAGATGTTAGGTTGGGTTAGGTTAGGTTATATTACGTTCTTCATGTATATAAAGGTCCCACGCAGACGTAGAGGCCAACCCGCCAGGAATGTTGTCAAATATTACCGCCGAAATGATAGGTTGGGTTAGGTTAGGTTATATTTCGTTATTGATGTATATGAAGGTCCCACGGAGACGTAGAGTCCAACTCGCCAGGAATGTTGTCAAATATTACAGCCGAGATAATAGGTTGGGTTAGGTTAGGTTATATTACGTTATTGTAGTATATAAAGGTCCCACGGAGACGCAGATGCCAACTCGCGAGGAATGTTGTCAAATATTACCGCCGAGATGATGTGTTGGATTAGGTTAGGTTATATTACGTTATTGATGTATATAAAGGTCCCACGGAGACGTAGAGGCCAACTCGCCAGGAATGTTGTCAAATATTACAGCCGCGATGTTAGATTGGGTTAGGTTAGGTTATATTACGTTATTGTTGTATATAAAGGTCCCACGGAGACGTAGAGGCCAACTCGCCAGGAATGTTGTCAAATATTACCGCCGAGATGATAGGTTGGGTTAGGTTAGGTTATATTTCGTTATTGATGTATATGAAGGTCCCACGGAGACGTAGAGGCCAACTCGCCAGGAATGTTGTCAAATATTACCGCCGAAATTTTAGGTTGGGTTAGGTTAGGTTATATTACATTATTGATGTATATAAAGGTCCCACGGAGACGCAGAGGCCAACTCGCGAGGAATGTTGTCAAATATTACCGCCGAGATGATGTGTTGGATTAGGTTAGGTTATATTACGTTATTGATGTATATAAAGGTCCCACGGAGACGTAGAGGCCAACTCGCCAGGAATGTTGTCAAATATTACCGCCGAGATAATAGGTTGGGTTAGGTTAGGTTATATTACGTTGTTGTAGTATATAAAGGTCCCACGGAGACGCAGAGGCCAACTCGCGAGCAATGTTGTCAAATATTACAGCCGCGATGTTAGATTGGGTTAGGTTAGGTTATATTACGTTATTGTAGTATATAAAGGTCCCACGGAGACGCAGATGCCAACTCGCGAGGAATGTTGTCAAATATTACCGCCGAGATGATGTGTTGGATTAGGTTAGGTTATATTACGTTATTGATGTATATAAAGGTCCCACGGAGACGTAGAGGCCAACTCGCCAGGAATGTTGTCAAATATTACAGCCGCGATGTTAGATTGGGTTAGGTTAGGTTATATTACGTTATTGTTGTATATAAAGGTCCCACGGAGACGTAGAGGCCAACTCGCCAGGAATGTTGTCAAATATTACCGCCGAGATGATAGGTTGGGTTAGGTTAGGTTATATTTCGTTATTGATGTATATGAAGGTCCCACGGAGACGTAGAGGCCAACTCGCCAGGAATGTTGTCAAATATTACCGCCGAAATTTTAGGTTGGGTTAGGTTAGGTTATATTACATTATTGATGTATATAAAGGTCCCACGGAGACGCAGAGGCCAACTCGCGAGGAATGTTGTCAAATATTACCGCCGAGATGATGTGTTGGATTAGGTTAGGTTATATTACGTTATTGATGTATATAAAGGTCCCACGGAGACGTAGAGGCCAACTCGCCAGGAATGTTGTCAAATATTACCGCCGAGATAATAGGTTGGGTTAGGTTAGGTTATATTACGTTGTTGTAGTATATAAAGGTCCCACGGAGACGCAGAGGCCAACTCGCGAGCAATGTTGTCAAATATTACAGCCGCGATGTTAGATTGGGTTAGGTTAGGTTATATTACGTTATTGTTGTATATAAAGGTCCCACGGAGACGTAGAGGCCAACTCGCCAGGAATGTTGTCAAATATTACCGCCGAGATGATAGGTTGGGTTAGTATAGGTTATATTTCGTTATTGATGTATATGAAGGTCCCACGGAGACGTAGAGGCCAACTCGCCAGGAAAGTTGTCAAATATTACCGCCGAAATTTTAGGTTGGGTTAGGTTAGGTTATATTACATTATTGATGTATATAAAGGTCCCACGGAGAAGTAGAGGCCCACTCGTCAGGAATATTGTCAAATATTACCGCCGAGATGTTAGGTTGGGTTAGGTTAGGTTATATTACGTTATTGTAGTATATAAAGGTCCCACGGAGACGCAGAGGCCAACTCGCGAGGAATGTTGTCAAATATTACCGCCGAGATGATGTGTTGGATTAGGTTAGGTTATATTACGTTATTGATGTATATAAAGGTCCCACGGAGACGTAGAGGCCAACTCGCCAGGAATGTTGTCAAATATTACAGCCGCGATGTTAGATTGGGTTAGGTTAGGTTATATTACGTTATTGATGTATATAAAGGTCCCGCGGAGACGTAGAGGCCAACTCGCCAGGAATGTTGTCAAATATTACAGCCGCGATGTTAGATTGGGTTAGGTTAGGTTATATTACGTTATTGTTGTATATAAAGGTCCCACGGAGACGTAGAGGCCAACTCGCCAGGAATGTTGTCAAATATTACCGCCGAGATGATAGGTTGGGTTAGGTTAGGTTATATTTCGTTATTGATGTATATGAAGGTCCCACGGAGACGTAGAGGCCAACTCGCCAGGAATGTTGTCAAATATTACCGCCGAAATTTTAGGTTGGGTTAGGTTAGGTTATATTACATTATTGATGTATATAAAGGTCCCACGGAGAAGTAGAGGCCCACTCGTCAGGAATATTGTCAAATATTACCGCCGAGATGTTAGGTTGGGTTAGGTTAGGTTATATTACGTTCTTCATGTATATAAAGGTCCCACGCAGACGTAGAGGCCAACCCGCCAGGAATGTTGTCAAATATTACCGCCGAAATGATAGGTTGGGTTAGGTTAGGTTATATTTCGTTATTGATGTATATGAAGGTCCCACGGAGACGTAGAGTCCAACTCGCCAGGAATGTTGTCAAATATTACAGCCGAGATAATAGGTTGGGTTAGGTTAGGTTATATTACGTTATTGTAGTATATAAAGGTCCCACGGAGACGCAGAGGCCAACTCGCGAGGAATGTTGTCAAATATTACCGCCGAGATGATGTGTTGGATTAGGTTAGGTTATATTACGTTATTGATGTATATAAAGGTCCCACGGAGACGTAGAGGCCAACTCGCCAGGAATGTTGTCAAATATTACAGCCGCGATGTTAGATTGGGTTAGGTTAGGTTATATTACGTTATTGTTGTATATAAAGGTCCCACGGAGACGTAGAGGCCAACTCGCCAGGAATGTTGTCAAATATTACCGCCGAGATGATAGGTTGGGTTAGGTTAGGTTATATTTCGTTATTGATGTACATGAAGGTCCCACGGAGACGTAGAGGCCAACTCGCCAGGAATGTTGTCAAATATTACCGCCGAAATTTTAGGTTGGGTTAGGTTATGTTATATTACATTATTGATGTATATAAAGGTCCCACGGAGAAGTAGAGGCCCACTCGTCAGGAATATTGTCAAATATTACCGCCGAGATGTTAGGTTGGGTTAGGTTAGGTTATATTACGTTCTTGATGTATATAAAGGTCCCACGCAGACGTAGAGGCCAACCCGCCAGGAATGTTGTCAAATATTACCGCCGAAATGATAGGTTGAGTTAGGTTAGGTTATATTTCGTTATTGATGTATATAAAGGTCCCACGGCGACGTAGAGGCCCACTCGTCAGGAATATTGTCAAATATTACCGCCGAGATGTTAGGTTGGGTTAGGTTAGGTTATATTACGTTCTTGATATATATAAAGGTCCCACGCAGACGTAGAGGCCAACCCGCCAGGAATGTTGTCAAATATTACCGCCGAAATGTTAGATTGGGTTAGGTTAGGCTATATTACGTTATTGTTGTATATAAAGGTCCCACGGAGACGTAGAGGCCAACTCGCCAGGAATGTTGTCAAATATTACCGCCGAGATAATAGGTTGGGTTAGGTTAGGTTATATTACGTTATTGTAGTATATAAAGGTCCCACGGAGACGCAGAGGCCAACTCGCGAGGAATGTTGTCAAATATTACCGCCGAGATGATGTGTTGGATTAGGTTAGGTTATATTACGTTATTGATGTATATAAAGGTCCCACGGAGACATAGAGGCCAACTCGCCAGGAATGTTGTCAAATATTACAGCCGCGATGTTAGATTGGGTTAGGTTAGGTTATATTACGTTATTGTTGTATATAAAGGTCCCACGGAGACGTAGAGGCCAACTCGCCAGGAATGTTGTCAAATATTACAGCCGAGATGTGAGGTTGGGTTAGGTTAGGCTATATTACGTTATTGATGTATATAAAGGTCCCACGGTGCCGTAGAAGCCAACTCGCCACGAATGTTGCCAAATATCATCGCCGCGATGTTAGATTGGGTTAGGTTAGGTTAGACTACGTTATTGACGTATATAAAGGTCCCACGGAGACGTAGAGGCCAACTCGCCAGGAATGTTGTCAAATATTACAGCCGCGATGTTAGATTGGGTTAGGTTAGGTTATATTACGTTATTGATGTATATAAAGGTCCCGCGGAGACGTAGAGGCCAACTCGCCAGGAATGTTGTCAAATATTACAGCCGCGATGTTAGATTGGGTTAGGTTAGGTTATATTACGTTATTGTTGTATATAAAGGTCCCACGGAGACGTAGAGGCCAACTCGCCAGGAATGTTGTAAAATATTACCGCCGAGATGATAGGTTGGGTTAGGTTAGGTTATATTTCGTTATTGATGTATATGAAGGTCCCACGGAGACGTAGAGGCCAACTCGCCAGGAATGTTGTCAAATATTACCGCCGAAATTTTAGGTTGGGTTAGGTTAGGTTATATTACATTATTGATGTATATAAAGGTCCCACGGAGAAGTAGAGGCCCACTCGTCAGGAATATTGTCAAATATTACCGCCGAGATGTTAGGTTGGGTTAGGTTAGGTTATATTACGTTCTTCATGTATATAAAGGTCCCACGCAGACGTAGAGGCCAACCCGCCAGGAATGTTGTCAAATATTACCGCCGAAATGATAGGTTGGGTTAGGTTAGGTTATATTTCGTTATTGATGTATATGAAGGTCCCACGGAGACGTAGAGTCCAACTCGCCAGGAATGTTGTCAAATATTACAGCCGAGATAATAGGTTGGGTTAGGTTAGGTTATATTACGTTATTGTAGTATATAAAGGTCCCACGGAGACGCAGATGCCAACTCGCGAGGAATGTTGTCAAATATTACCGCCGAGATGATGTGTTGGATTAGGTTAGGTTATATTACGTTATTGATGTATATAAAGGTCCCACGGAGACGTAGAGGCCAACTCGCCAGGAATGTTGTCAAATATTACAGCCGCGATGTTAGATTGGGTTAGGTTAGGTTATATTACGTTATTGTTGTATATAAAGGTCCCACGGAGACGTAGAGGCCAACTCGCCAGGAATGTTGTCAAATATTACCGCCGAGATGATAGGTTGGGTTAGGTTAGGTTATATTTCGTTATTGATGTATATGAAGGTCCCACGGAGACGTAGAGGCCAACTCGCCAGGAATGTTGTCAAATATTACCGCCGAAATTTTAGGTTGGGTTAGGTTAGGTTATATTACATTATTGATGTATATAAAGGTCCCACGGAGAAGTAGAGGCCCACTCGTCAGGAATATTGTCAAATATTACCGCCGAGATGTTAGGTTGGGTTAGGTTAGGTTATATTACGTTCTTGATGTATATAAAGGTCCCACGCAGACGTAGAGGCCAACCCGCCAGGAATGTTGTCAAATATTACCGCCGAAATGATAGGTTGAGTTAGGTTAGGTTATATTTCGTTATTGATGTATATAAAGGTCCCACGGCGACGTAGAGGCCCACTCGTCAGGAATATTGTCAAATATTACCGCCGAGATGTTAGGTTGGGTTAGGTTAGGTTATATTACGTTCTTGATATATATAAAGGTCCCACGCAGACGTAGAGGCCAACCCGCCAGGAATGTTGTCAAATATTACCGCCGAAATGTTAGATTGGGTTAGGTTAGGCTATATTACGTTATTGTTGTATATAAAGGTCCCACGGAGACGTAGAGGCCAACTCGCCAGGAATGTTGTCAAATATTACCGCCGAGATAATAGGTTGGGTTAGGTTAGGTTATATTACGTTATTGTAGTATATAAAGGTCCCACGGAGACGCAGAGGCCAACTCGCGAGGAATGTTGTCAAATATTACCGCCGAGATGATGTGTTGGATTAGGTTAGGTTATATTACGTTATTGATGTATATAAAGGTCCCACGGAGACGTAGAGGCCAACTCGCCAGGAATGTTGTCAAATATTACCGCCGAGATAATAGGTTGGGTTAGGTTAGGTTATATTACGTTGTTGTAGTATATAAAGGTCCCACGGAGACGCAGAGGCCAACTCGCGAGCAATGTTGTCAAATATTACAGCCGCGATGTTAGATTGGGTTAGGTTAGGTTATATTACGTTATTGTTGTATATAAAGGTCCCACGGAGACGTAGAGGCCAACTCGCCAGGAATGTTGTCAAATATTACCGCCGAGATGATAGGTTGGGTTAGTATAGGTTATATTTCGTTATTGATGTATATGAAGGTCCCACGGAGACGTAGAGGCCAACTCGCCAGGAAAGTTGTCAAATATTACCGCCGAAATTTTAGGTTGGGTTAGGTTAGGTTATATTACATTATTGATGTATATAAAGGTCCCACGGAGAAGTAGAGGCCCACTCGTCAGGAATATTGTCAAATATTACCGCCGAGATGTTAGGTTGGGTTAGGTTAGGTTATATTACGTTATTGTAGTATATAAAGGTCCCACGGAGACGCAGAGGCCAACTCGCGAGGAATGTTGTCAAATATTACCGCCGAGATGATGTGTTGGATTAGGTTAGGTTATATTACGTTATTGATGTATATAAAGGTCCCACGGAGACGTAGAGGCCAACTCGCCAGGAATGTTGTCAAATATTACAGCCACGATGTTAGATTGGGTTAGGTTAGGTTATATTACGTTATTGTTGTATATAAAGGTCCCACGGAGACGTAGAGGCCAACTCGCCAGGAATGTTGTCAAATATTACCGCCGAGATGATAGGTTGGGTTAGGTTAGGTTATATTACGTTATTGTAGTATATAAAGGTCCCACGGAGACGCAGAGGCCAACTCGCCAGGAATGTTGTCAAATATTACCGCCGAGATGATGTGTTGGATTAGGTTAGGTTATATTACGTTATTGATGTATATAAAGGTCCCACGGAGACGTAGAGGCCAACTCGCCAGGAATGTTGTCAAATATTACAGCCGCGATGTTAGATTGGGTTAGGTTAGGTTATATTACGTTCTTGATATATATAAAGGTCCCACGCAGACGTAGAGGCCAACCCGCCAGGAATGTTGTCAAATATTACCGCCGAAATGTTAGATTGGGTTAGGTTAGGTTATACTACGTTATTGTTGTATATAAAGGTCCCACGGAGACGTAGAGGCCAACTCGCCAGAAATGTTGTCAAATATTACCGCCGAGATAATAGGTTGGGTTAGGTTAGGTTATATTACGTTATTGTAGTATATAAAGGTCCCACGGAGACGCAGAGGCCAACTCGCGAGGAATGTTGTCAAATATTACCGCCGAGATGATCTGTTGGATTAGGTTAGGTTATATTACGTTATTGATGTATATAAAGGTCCCACGGAGACGTAGAGGCCAACTCGCCAGGAATGTTGTCAAATATTACAGCCGCGATGTTAGATTGGGTTAGGTTAGGTTATATTACGTTATTGATGTATATAAAGGTCCCGCGGAGACGTAGAGGCCAACTCGCCAGGAATGTTGTCAAATATTACAGCCGCGATGTTAGATTGGGTTAGGTTAGGTTATATTACGTTATTGTTGTATATAAAGGTCCCACGGAGACGTAGAGGCCAACTCGCCAGGAATGTTGTCAAATATTACCGCCGAGATGATAGGTTGGGTTAGGTTAGGTTATATTTCGTTATTGATGTATATGAATGTCCCACGGAGACGTAGAGGCCAACTCGCCAGGAATGTTGTCAAATATTACCGCCGAAATTTTAGGTTGGGTTAGGTTAGGTTATATTACATTATTGATGTATATAAAGGTCCCACGGAGAAGTAGAGGCCCACTCGTCAGGAATATTGTCAAATATTACCGCCGAGATGTTAGGTTGGGTTAGGTTAGGTTATATTACGTTCTTCATGTATATAAAGGTCCCACGCAGACGTAGAGGCCAACCCGCCAGGAATGTTGTCAAATATTACCGCCGAAATGATAGGTTGGGTTAGGTTAGGTTATATTTCGTTATTGATGTATATGAAGGTCCCACGGAGACGTAGAGTCCAACTCGCCAGGAATGTTGTCAAATATTACAGCCGAGATAATAGGTTGGGTTAGGTTAGGTTATATTACGTTATTGTAGTATATAAAGGTCCCACGGAGACGCAGAGGCCAACTCGCGAGGAATGTTGTCAAATATTACCGCCGAGATGATGTGTTGGATTAGGTTAGGTTATATTACGTTATTGATGTATATAAAGGTCCCACGGAGACGTAGAGGCCAACTCGCCAGGAATGTTGTCAAATATTACAGCCGCGATGTTAGATTGGGTTAGGTTAGGTTATATTACGTTATTGTTGTATATAAAGGTCCCACGGAGACGTAGAGGCCAACTCGCCAGGAATGTTGTCAAATATTACCGCCGAGATGATAGGTTGGGTTAGGTTAGGTTATATTTCGTTATTGATGTACATGAACGTCCCACGGAGACGTAGAGGCCAACTCGCCAGGAATGTTGTCAAATATTACCGCCGAAATTTTAGGTTGGGTTAGGTTATGTTATATTACATTATTGATGTATATAATGGTCCCACGGAGAAGTAGAGGCCCACTCGTCAGGAATATTGTCAAATATTACCGCCGAGATGTTAGGTTGGGTTAGGTTAGGTTATATTACGTTCTTGATGTATATAAAGGTCCCACGCAGACGTAGAGGCCAACCCGCCAGGAATGTTGTCAAATATTACCGCCGAAATGATAGGTTGAGTTAGGTTAGGTTATATTTCGTTATTGATGTATATAAAGGTCCCACGGCGACGTAGAGGCCCACTCGTCAGGAATATTGTCAAATATTACCGCCGAGATGTTAGGTTGGGTTAGGTTAGGTTATATTACGTTCTTGATATATATAAAGGTCCCACGCAGACGTAGAGGCCAACCCGCCAGGAATGTTGTCAAATATTACCGCCGAAATGTTAGATTGGGTTAGGTTAGGCTATATTACGTTATTGTTGTATATAAAGGTCCCACGGAGACGTAGAGGCCAACTCGCCAGGAATGTTGTCAAATATTACCGCCGAGATAATAGGTTGGGTTAGGTTAGGCTATATTACGTTATTGATGTATATAAAGGTCCCACGGTGCCGTAGAAGCCAACTCGCCACGAATGTTGCCAAATATCATCGCCGCGATGTTAGATTGGGTTAGGTTAGGTTAGACTACGTTATTGACGTATATAAAGGTCCCACGGAGACGTAGAGGCCAACTCGCCAGGAATGTTGTCAAATATTACAGCCGCGATGTTAGATTGGGTTAGGTTAGGTTATATTACGTTATTGATGTATATAAAGGTCCCGCGGAGACGTAGAGGCCAACTCGCCAGGAATGTTGTCAAATATTACAGCCGCGATGTTAGATTGGGTTAGGTTAGGTTATATTACGTTATTGTTGTATATAAAGGTCCCACGGAGACGTAGAGGCCAACTCGCCAGGAATGTTGTCAAATATTACCGCCGAGATGATAGGTTGGGTTAGGTTAGGTTATATTTCGTTATTGATGTATATGAAGGTCCCACGGAGACGTAGAGGCCAACTCGCCAGGAATGTTGTCAAATATTACCGCCGAAATTTTAGGTTGGGTTAGGTTAGGTTATATTACATTATTGATGTATATAAAGGTCCCACGGAGAAGTAGAGGCCCACTCGTCAGGAATATTGTCAAATATTACCGCCGAGATGTTAGGTTGGGTTAGGTTAGGTTATATTACGTTCTTCATGTATATAAAGGTCCCACGCAGACGTAGAGGCCAACCCGCCAGGAATGTTGTCAAATATTACCGCCGAAATGATAGGTTGGGTTAGGTTAGGTTATATTTCGTTATTGATGTATATGAAGGTCCCACGGAGACGTAGAGTCCAACTCGCCAGGAATGTTGTCAAATATTACAGCCGAGATAATAGGTTGGGTTAGGTTAGGTTATATTACGTTATTGTAGTATATAAAGGTCCCACGGAGACGCAGATGCCAACTCGCGAGGAATGTTGTCAAATATTACCGCCGAGATGATGTGTTGGATTAGGTTAGGTTATATTACGTTATTGATGTATATAAAGGTCCCACGGAGACGTAGAGGCCAACTCGCCAGGAATGTTGTCAAATATTACAGCCGCGATGTTAGATTGGGTTAGGTTAGGTTATATTACGTTATTGTTGTATATAAAGGTCCCACGGAGACGTAGAGGCCAACTCGCCAGGAATGTTGTCAAATATTACCGCCGAGATGATAGGTTGGGTTAGGTTAGGTTATATTTCGTTATTGATGTATATGAAGGTCCCACGGAGACGTAGAGGCCAACTCGCCAGGAATGTTGTCAAATATTACCGCCGAAATTTTAGGTTGGGTTAGGTTAGGTTATATTACATTATTGATGTATATAAAGGTCCCACGGAGAAGTAGAGGCCCACTCGTCAGGAATATTGTCAAATATTACCGCCGAGATGTTAGGTTGGGTTAGGTTAGGTTATATTACGTTCTTGATGTATATAAAGGTCCCACGCAGACGTAGAGGCCAACCCGCCAGGAATGTTGTCAAATATTACCGCCGAAATGATAGGTTGAGTTAGGTTAGGTTATATTTCGTTATTGATGTATATAAAGGTCCCACGGCGACGTAGAGGCCCACTCGTCAGGAATATTGTCAAATATTACCGCCGAGATGTTAGGTTGGGTTAGGTTAGGTTATATTACGTTCTTGATATATATAAAGGTCCCACGCAGACGTAGAGGCCAACCCGCCAGGAATGTTGTCAAATATTACCGCCGAAATGTTAGATTGGGTTAGGTTAGGCTATATTACGTTATTGTTGTATATAAAGGTCCCACGGAGACGTAGAGGCCAACTCGCCAGGAATGTTGTCAAATATTACCGCCGAGATAATAGGTTGGGTTAGGTTAGGTTATATTACGTTATTGTAGTATATAAAGGTCCCACGGAGACGCAGAGGCCAACTCGCGAGGAATGTTGTCAAATATTACCGCCGAGATGATGTGTTGGATTAGGTTAGGTTATATTACGTTATTGATGTATATAAAGGTCCCACGGAGACGTAGAGGCCAACTCGCCAGGAATGTTGTCAAATATTACCGCCGAGATAATAGGTTGGGTTAGGTTAGGTTATATTACGTTGTTGTAGTATATAAAGGTCCCACGGAGACGCAGAGGCCAACTCGCGAGCAATGTTGTCAAATATTACCGCCGAGATGATGTGTTGGATTAGGTTAGGTTATATTACGTTATTGATGTATATAAAGGTCCCACGGATACGTAGAGGCCAACAAGCCAGGAATTTTGCCAAATATTACCGCCGAGATGTGAGGTTGGGTTAGGTTAGGCTGTATTACGTTATTGATGTATATAAAGGTCCCACGGTGCCGTAGAAGCCAACTCGCCAGGAATGTTGCCAAATATTATCGCCGCGATGTTAGATTGGGTTAGGTTAGGTTAGACTACGTTATTGACGTATATAAAGGTCCCACGGAGACGTAGAGGCCAACTCGCCAGGAATGTTGTCAAATATTACAGCCGCGATGTTAGATTGGGTTAGGTTAGGTTATATTACGTTATTGTTGTATATAAAGGTCCCACGGAGACGTAGAGGCCAACTCGCCAGGAATGTTGTCAAATATTACCGCCGAGATGATAGGTTGGGTTAGGTTAGGTTATATAACGTTATTGTAGTATATAAAGGTCCCACGGAGACGCAGAGGCCAACTCGCCAGGAATGTTGTCAAATATTACCGCCGAGATGATGTGTTGGATTAGGTTAGGTTATATTACGTTATTGATGTATATAAAGGTCCCACGGAGACGTAGAGGCCAACTCGCCAGAAATGTTGTCAAATATTACCGCCGAGATAATAGGTTGGGTTAGGTTAGGTTATATTACGTTATTGTAGTATATAAAGGTCCCACGGAGACGCAGAGGCCAACTCGCGAGGAATGTTGTCAAATATTACCGCCGAGATGATGTGTTGGATTAGGTTAGGTTATATTACGTTATTGATGTATATAAAGGTCCCACGGAGACGTAGAGGCCAACTCGCCAGGAATGTTGTCAAATATTACAGCCGCGATGTTAGATTGGGTTAGGTTAGGTTATATTACGTTATTGATGTATATAAAGGTCCCGCGGAGACGTAGAGGCCAACTCGCCAGGAATGTTGTCAAATATTACAGCCGCGATGTTAGATTGGGTTAGGTTAGGTTATATTACGTTATTGTTGTATATAAAGGTCCCACGGAGACGTAGAGGCCAACTCGCCAGGAATGTTGTCAAATATTACCGCCGAGATGATAGGTTGGGTTAGGTTAGGTTATATTTCGTTATTGATGTATATGAAGGTCCTACGGAGACGTAGAGGCCAACCCGCCAGGAATGTTGTCAAATATTACCGCCGAAATTTTAGGTTGGGTTAGGTTAGGTTATATTACATTATTGATGTATATAAAGGTCCCACGGAGAAGTAGAGGCCCACTCGTCAGGAATATTGTCAAATATTACCGCCGAGATGTTAGGTTGGGTTAGGTTAGGTTATATTACGTTCTTCATGTATATAAAGGTCCCACGCAGACGTAGAGGCCAACCCGCCAGGAATGTTGTCAAATATTACCGCCGAAATGATAGGTTGGGTTAGGTTAGGTTATATTTCGTTATTGATGTATATGAAGGTCCCACGGAGACGTAGAGTCCAACTCGCCAGGAATGTTGTCAAATATTACAGCCGAGATAATAGGTTGGGTTAGGTTAGGTTATATTACGTTATTGTAGTATATAAAGGTCCCACGGAGACGCAGAGGCCAACTCGCGAGGAATGTTGTCAAATATTACCGCCGAGATGATGTGTTGGATTAGGTTAGGTTATATTACGTTATTGATGTATATAAAGGTCCCACGGAGACGTAGAGGCCAACTCGCCAGGAATGTTGTCAAATATTACAGCCGCGATGTTAGATTGGGTTAGGTTAGGTTATATTACGTTATTGTTGTATATAAAGGTCCCACGGAGACGTAGAGGCCAACTCGCCAGGAATGTTGTCAAATATTACCGCCGAGATGATAGGTTGGGTTAGGTTAGGTTATATTTCGTTATTGATGTACATGAACGTCCCACGGAGACGTAGAGGCCAACTCGCCAGGAATGTTGTCAAATATTACCGCCGAAATTTTAGGTTGGGTTAGGTTATGTTATATTACATTATTGATGTATATAATGGTCCCACGGAGAAGTAGAGGCCCACTCGTCAGGAATATTGTCAAATATTACCGCCGAGATGTTAGGTTGGGTTAGGTTAGGTTATATTACGTTCTTGATGTATATAAAGGTCCCACGCAGACGTAGAGGCCAACCCGCCAGGAATGTTGTCAAATATTACCGCCGAAATGATAGGTTGAGTTAGGTTAGGTTATATTTCGTTATTGATGTATATAAAGGTCCCACGGCGACGTAGAGGCCCACTCGTCAGGAATATTGTCAAATATTACCGCCGAGATGTTAGGTTGGGTTAGGTTAGGTTATATTACGTTCTTGATATATATAAAGGTCCCACGCAGACGTAGAGGCCAACCCGCCAGGAATGTTGTCAAATATTACCGCCGAAATGTTAGATTGGGTTAGGTTAGGCTATATTACGTTATTGTTGTATATAAAGGTCCCACGGAGACGTAGAGGCCAACTCGCCAGGAATGTTGTCAAATATTACCGCCGAGATAATAGGTTGGGTTAGGTTAGGCTATATTACGTTATTGATGTATATAAAGGTCCCACGGTGCCGTAGAAGCCAACTCGCCACGAATGTTGCCAAATATCATCGCCGCGATGTTAGATTGGGTTAGGTTAGGTTAGACTACGTTATTGACGTATATAAAGGTCCCACGGAGACGTAGAGGCCAACTCGCCAGGAATGTTGTCAAATATTACAGCCGCGACGTTAGATTGGGTTAGGTTAGGTTATATTACGTTATTGATGTATATAAAGGTCCCGCGGAGACGTAGAGGCCAACTCGCCAGGAATGTTGTCAAATATTACAGCCGCGATGTTAGATTGGGTTAGGTTAGGTTATATTACGTTATTGTTGTATATAAAGGTCCCACGGAGACGTAGAGGCCAACTCGCCAGGAATGTTGTCAAATATTACCGCCGAGATGATAGGTTGGGTTAGGTTAGGTTATATTTCGTTATTGATGTATATGAAGGTCCCACGGAGACGTAGAGGCCAACTCGCCAGGAATGTTGTCAAATATTACCGCCGAAATTTTAGGTTGGGTTAGGTTAGGTTATATTACATTATTGATGTATATAAAGGTCCCACGGAGAAGTAGAGGCCCACTCGTCAGGAATATTGTCAAATATTACCGCCGAGATGTTAGGTTGGGTTAGGTTAGGTTATATTACGTTCTTCATGTATATAAAGGTCCCACGCAGACGTAGAGGCCAACCCGCCAGGAATGTTGTCAAATATTACCGCCGAAATGATAGGTTGGGTTAGGTTAGGTTATATTTCGTTATTGATGTATATGAAGGTCCCACGGAGACGTAGAGTCCAACTCGCCAGGAATGTTGTCAAATATTACAGCCGAGATAATAGGTTGGGTTAGGTTAGGTTATATTACGTTATTGTAGTATATAAAGGTCCCACGGAGACGCAGATGCCAACTCGCGAGGAATGTTGTCAAATATTACCGCCGAGATGATGTGTTGGATTAGGTTAGGTTATATTACGTTATTGATGTATATAAAGGTCCCACGGAGACGTAGAGGCCAACTCGCCAGGAATGTTGTCAAATATTACAGCCGCGATGTTAGATTGGGTTAGGTTAGGTTATATTACGTTATTGTTGTATATAAAGGTCCCACGGAGACGTAGAGGCCAACTCGCCAGGAATGTTGTCAAATATTACCGCCGAGATGATAGGTTGGGTTAGGTTAGGTTATATTTCGTTATTGATGTATATGAAGGTCCCACGGAGACGTAGAGGCCAACTCGCCAGGAATGTTGTCAAATATTACCGCCGAAATTTTAGGTTGGGTTAGGTTAGGTTATATTACATTATTGATGTATATAAAGGTCCCACGGAGAAGTAGAGGCCCACTCGTCAGGAATATTGTCAAATATTACCGCCGAGATGTTAGGTTGGGTTAGGTTAGGTTATATTACGTTCTTGATGTATATAAAGGTCCCACGCAGACGTAGAGGCCAACCCGCCAGGAATGTTGTCAAATATTACCGCCGAAATGATAGGTTGAGTTAGGTTAGGTTATATTTCGTTATTGATGTATATAAAGGTCCCACGGCGACGTAGAGGCCCACTCGTCAGGAATATTGTCAAATATTACCGCCGAGATGTTAGGTTGGGTTAGGTTAGGTTATATTACGTTCTTGATATATATAAAGGTCCCACGCAGACGTAGAGGCCAACCCGCCAGGAATGTTGTCAAATATTACCGCCGAAATGTTAGATTGGGTTAGGTTAGGCTATATTACGTTATTGTTGTATATAAAGGTCCCACGGAGACGTAGAGGCCAACTCGCCAGGAATGTTGTCAAATATTACCGCCGAGATAATAGGTTGGGTTAGGTTAGGTTATATTACGTTATTGTAGTATATAAAGGTCCCACGGAGACGCAGAGGCCAACTCGCGAGGAATGTTGTCAAATATTACCGCCGAAATGATAGGTTGGGTTAGGTTAGGTTATATTTCGTTATTGATGTATATGAAGGTCCCACGGAGACGTAGAGTCCAACTCGCCAGGAATGTTGTCAAATATTACAGCCGCGATGTTAGATTGGGTTAGGTTAGGTTATATTACGTTATTGTTGTATATAAAGGTCCCACGGAGACGTAGAGGCCAACTCGCCAGGAATGTTGTCAAATATTACCGCCGAGATGATAGGTTGGGTTAGGTTAGGTTATATTTCGTTATTGATGTACATGAACGTCCCACGGAGACGTAGAGGCCAACTCGCCAGGAATGTTGTCAAATATTACCGCCGAAATTTTAGGTTGGGTTAGGTTATGTTATATTACATTATTGATGTATATAATGGTCCCACGGAGAAGTAGAGGCCCACTCGTCAGGAATATTGTCAAATATTACCGCCGAGATGTTAGGTTGGGTTAGGTTAGGTTATATTACGTTCTTGATGTATATAAAGGTCCCACGCAGACGTAGAGGCCAACCCGCCAGGAATGTTGTCAAATATTACCGCCGAAATGATAGGTTGAGTTAGGTTAGGTTATATTTCGTTATTGATGTATATAAAGGTCCCACGGCGACGTAGAGGCCCACTCGTCAGGAATATTGTCAAATATTACCGCCGAGATGTTAGGTTGGGTTAGGTTAGGTTATATTACGTTCTTGATATATATAAAGGTCCCACGCAGACGTAGAGGCCAACCCGCCAGGAATGTTGTCAAATATTACCGCCGAAATGTTAGATTGGGTTAGGTTAGGCTATATTACGTTATTGTTGTATATAAAGGTCCCACGGAGACGTAGAGGCCAACTCGCCAGGAATGTTGTCAAATATTACCGCCGAGATAATAGGTTGGGTTAGGTTAGGCTATATTACGTTATTGATGTATATAAAGGTCCCACGGTGCCGTAGAAGCCAACTCGCCACGAATGTTGCCAAATATCATCGCCGCGATGTTAGATTGGGTTAGGTTAGGTTAGACTACGTTATTGACGTATATAAAGGTCCCACGGAGACGTAGAGGCCAACTCGCCAGGAATGTTGTCAAATATTACAGCCGCGATGTTAGATTGGGTTAGGTTAGGTTATATTACGTTATTGATGTATATAAAGGTCCCGCGGAGACGTAGAGGCCAACTCGCCAGGAATGTTGTCAAATATTACAGCCGCGATGTTAGATTGGGTTAGGTTAGGTTATATTACGTTATTGTTGTATATAAAGGTCCCACGGAGACGTAGAGGCCAACTCGCCAGGAATGTTGTCAAATATTACCGCCGAGATGATAGGTTGGGTTAGGTTAGGTTATATTTCGTTATTGATGTATATGAAGGTCCCACGGAGACGTAGAGGCCAACTCGCCAGGAATGTTGTCAAATATTACCGCCGAAATTTTAGGTTGGGTTAGGTTAGGTTATATTACATTATTGATGTATATAAAGGTCCCACGGAGAAGTAGAGGCCCACTCGTCAGGAATATTGTCAAATATTACCGCCGAGATGTTAGGTTGGGTTAGGTTAGGTTATATTACGTTCTTCATGTATATAAAGGTCCCACGCAGACGTAGAGGCCAACCCGCCAGGAATGTTGTCAAATATTACCGCCGAAATGATAGGTTGGGTTAGGTTAGGTTATATTTCGTTATTGATGTATATGAAGGTCCCACGGAGACGTAGAGTCCAACTCGCCAGGAATGTTGTCAAATATTACAGCCGAGATAATAGGTTGGGTTAGGTTAGGTTATATTACGTTATTGTAGTATATAAAGGTCCCACGGAGACGCAGATGCCAACTCGCGAGGAATGTTGTCAAATATTACCGCCGAGATGATGTGTTGGATTAGGTTAGGTTATATTACGTTATTGATGTATATAAAGGTCCCACGGAGACGTAGAGGCCAACTCGCCAGGAATGTTGTCAAATATTACAGCCGCGATGTTAGATTGGGTTAGGTTAGGTTATATTACGTTATTGTTGTATATAAAGGTCCCACGGAGACGTAGAGGCCAACTCGCCAGGAATGTTGTCAAATATTACCGCCGAGATGATAGGTTGGGTTAGGTTAGGTTATATTTCGTTATTGATGTATATGAAGGTCCCACGGAGACGTAGAGGCCAACTCGCCAGGAATGTTGTCAAATATTACCGCCGAAATTTTAGGTTGGGTTAGGTTAGGTTATATTACATTATTGATGTATATAAAGGTCCCACGGAGAAGTAGAGGCCCACTCGTCAGGAATATTGTCAAATATTACCGCCGAGATGTTAGGTTGGGTTAGGTTAGGTTATATTACGTTCTTGATGTATATAAAGGTCCCACGCAGACGTAGAGGCCAACCCGCCAGGAATGTTGTCAAATATTACCGCCGAAATGATAGGTTGAGTTAGGTTAGGTTATATTTCGTTATTGATGTATATAAAGGTCCCACGGCGACGTAGAGGCCCACTCGTCAGGAATATTGTCAAATATTACCGCCGAGATGTTAGGTTGGGTTAGGTTAGGTTATATTACGTTCTTGATATATATAAAGGTCCCACGCAGACGTAGAGGCCAACCCGCCAGGAATGTTGTCAAATATTACCGCCGAAATGTTAGATTGGGTTAGGTTAGGCTATATTACGTTATTGTTGTATATAAAGGTCCCACGGAGACGTAGAGGCCAACTCGCCAGGAATGTTGTCAAATATTACCGCCGAGATAATAGGTTGGGTTAGGTTAGGTTATATTACGTTATTGTAGTATATAAAGGTCCCACGGAGACGCAGAGGCCAACTCGCGAGGAATGTTGTCAAATATTACCGCCGAGATGATGTGTTGGATTAGGTTAGGTTATATTACGTTATTGATGTATATAAAGGTCCCACGGAGACGTAGAGGCCAACTCGCCAGGAATGTTGTCAAATATTACCGCCGAGATAATAGGTTGGGTTAGGTTAGGTTATATTACGTTGTTGTAGTATATAAAGGTCCCACGGAGACGCAGAGGCCAACTCGCGAGCAATGTTGTCAAATATTACCGCCGAGATGATGTGTTGGATTAGGTTAGGTTATATTACGTTATTGATGTATATAAAGGTCCCACGGATACGTAGAGGCCAACAAGCCAGGAATTTTGCCAAATATTACCGCCGAGATGTGAGGTTGGGTTAGGTTAGGCTGTATTACGTTATTGATGTATATAAAGGTCCCACGGTGCCGTAGAAGCCAACTCGCCAGGAATGTTGCCAAATATTATCGCCGCGATGTTAGATTGGGTTAGGTTAGGTTAGACTACGTTATTGACGTATATAAAGGTCCCACGGAGACGTAGAGGCCAACTCGCCAGGAATGTTGTCAAATATTACAGCCGCGATGTTAGATTGGGTTAGGTTAGGTTATATTACGTTATTGTTGTATATAAAGGTCCCACGGAGACGTAGAGGCCAACTCGCCAGGAATGTTGTCAAATATTACCGCCGAGATGATAGGTTGGGTTAGGTTAGGTTATATAACGTTATTGTAGTATATAAAGGTCCCACGGAGACGCAGAGGCCAACTCGCCAGGAATGTTGTCAAATATTACCGCCGAGATGATGTGTTGGATTAGGTTAGGTTATATTACGTTATTGATGTATATAAAGGTCCCACGGAGACGTAGAGGCCAACTCGCCAGGAATGTTGTCAAATATTACAGCCGCGATGTTAGATTGGGTTAGGTTAGGTTATATTACGTTCTTGATATATATAAAGGTCCCACGCAGACGTAGAGGCCAACCCGCCAGGAATGTTGTCAAATATTACCGCCGAAATGTTAGATTGGGTTAGGTTAGGTTATACTACGTTATTGTTGTATATAAAGGTCCCACGGAGACGTAGAGGCCAACTCGCCAGAAATGTTGTCAAATATTACCGCCGAGATAATAGGTTGGGTTAGGTTAGGTTATATTACGTTATTGTAGTATATAAAGGTCCCACGGAGACGCAGAGGCCAACTCGCGAGGAATGTTGTCAAATATTACCGCCGAGATGATGTGTTGGATTAGGTTAGGTTATATTACGTTATTGATGTATATAAAGGTCCCACGGAGACGTAGAGGCCAACTCGCCAGGAATGTTGTCAAATATTACAGCCGCGATGTTAGATTGGGTTAGGTTAGGTTATATTACGTTATTGATGTATATAAAGGTCCCGCGGAGACGTAGAGGCCAACTCGCCAGGAATGTTGTCAAATATTACAGCCGCGATGTTAGATTGGGTTAGGTTAGGTTATATTACGTTATTGTTGTATATAAAGGTCCCACGGAGACGTAGAGGCCAACTCGCCAGGAATGTTGTCAAATATTACCGCCGAGATGATAGGTTGGGTTAGGTTAGGTTATATTTCGTTATTGATGTATATGAAGGTCCTACGGAGACGTAGAGGCCAACCCGCCAGGAATGTTGTCAAATATTACCGCCGAAATTTTAGGTTGGGTTAGGTTAGGTTATATTACATTATTGATGTATATAAAGGTCCCACGGAGAAGTAGAGGCCCACTCGTCAGGAATATTGTCAAATATTACCGCCGAGATGTTAGGTTGGGTTAGGTTAGGTTATATTACGTTCTTCATGTATATAAAGGTCCCACGCAGACGTAGAGGCCAACCCGCCAGGAATGTTGTCAAATATTACCGCCGAAATGATAGGTTGGGTTAGGTTAGGTTATATTTCGTTATTGATGTATATGAAGGTCCCACGGAGACGTAGAGTCCAACTCGCCAGGAATGTTGTCAAATATTACAGCCGAGATAATAGGTTGGGTTAGGTTAGGTTATATTACGTTATTGTAGTATATAAAGGTCCCACGGAGACGCAGAGGCCAACTCGCGAGGAATGTTGTCAAATATTACCGCCGAGATGATGTGTTGGATTAGGTTAGGTTATATTACGTTATTGATGTATATAAAGGTCCCACGGAGACGTAGAGGCCAACTCGCCAGGAATGTTGTCAAATATTACAGCCGCGATGTTAGATTGGGTTAGGTTAGGTTATATTACGTTATTGTTGTATATAAAGGTCCCACGGAGACGTAGAGGCCAACTCGCCAGGAATGTTGTCAAATATTACCGCCGAGATGATAGGTTGGGTTAGGTTAGGTTATATTTCGTTATTGATGTACATGAACGTCCCACGGAGACGTAGAGGCCAACTCGCCAGGAATGTTGTCAAATATTACCGCCGAAATTTTAGGTTGGGTTAGGTTATGTTATATTACATTATTGATGTATATAATGGTCCCACGGAGAAGTAGAGGCCCACTCGTCAGGAATATTGTCAAATATTACCGCCGAGATGTTAGGTTGGGTTAGGTTAGGTTATATTACGTTCTTGATGTATATAAAGGTCCCACGCAGACGTAGAGGCCAACCCGCCAGGAATGTTGTCAAATATTACCGCCGAAATGATAGGTTGAGTTAGGTTAGGTTATATTTCGTTATTGATGTATATAAAGGTCCCACGGCGACGTAGAGGCCCACTCGTCAGGAATATTGTCAAATATTACCGCCGAGATGTTAGGTTGGGTTAGGTTAGGTTATATTACGTTCTTGATATATATAAAGGTCCCACGCAGACGTAGAGGCCAACCCGCCAGGAATGTTGTCAAATATTACCGCCGAAATGTTAGATTGGGTTAGGTTAGGCTATATTACGTTATTGTTGTATATAAAGGTCCCACGGAGACGTAGAGGCCAACTCGCCAGGAATGTTGTCAAATATTACCGCCGAGATAATAGGTTGGGTTAGGTTAGGCTATATTACGTTATTGATGTATATAAAGGTCCCACGGTGCCGTAGAAGCCAACTCGCCACGAATGTTGCCAAATATCATCGCCGCGATGTTAGATTGGGTTAGGTTAGGTTAGACTACGTTATTGACGTATATAAAGGTCCCACGGAGACGTAGAGGCCAACTCGCCAGGAATGTTGTCAAATATTACAGCCGCGATGTTAGATTGGGTTAGGTTAGGTTATATTACGTTATTGATGTATATAAAGGTCCCGCGGAGACGTAGAGGCCAACTCGCCAGGAATGTTGTCAAATATTACAGCCGCGATGTTAGATTGGGTTAGGTTAGGTTATATTACGTTATTGTTGTATATAAAGGTCCCACGGAGACGTAGAGGCCAACTCGCCAGGAATGTTGTCAAATATTACCGCCGAGATGATAGGTTGGGTTAGGTTAGGTTATATTTCGTTATTGATGTATATGAAGGTCCCACGGAGACGTAGAGGCCAACTCGCCAGGAATGTTGTCAAATATTACCGCCGAAATTTTAGGTTGGGTTAGGTTAGGTTATATTACATTATTGATGTATATAAAGGTCCCACGGAGAAGTAGAGGCCCACTCGTCAGGAATATTGTCAAATATTACCGCCGAGATGTTAGGTTGGGTTAGGTTAGGTTATATTACGTTCTTCATGTATATAAAGGTCCCACGCAGACGTAGAGGCCAACCCGCCAGGAATGTTGTCAAATATTACCGCCGAAATGATAGGTTGGGTTAGGTTAGGTTATATTTCGTTATTGATGTATATGAAGGTCCCACGGAGACGTAGAGTCCAACTCGCCAGGAATGTTGTCAAATATTACAGCCGAGATAATAGGTTGGGTTAGGTTAGGTTATATTACGTTATTGTAGTATATAAAGGTCCCACGGAGACGCAGATGCCAACTCGCGAGGAATGTTGTCAAATATTACCGCCGAGATGATGTGTTGGATTAGGTTAGGTTATATTACGTTATTGATGTATATAAAGGTCCCACGGAGACGTAGAGGCCAACTCGCCAGGAATGTTGTCAAATATTACAGCCGCGATGTTAGATTGGGTTAGGTTAGGTTATATTACGTTATTGTTGTATATAAAGGTCCCACGGAGACGTAGAGGCCAACTCGCCAGGAATGTTGTCAAATATTACCGCCGAGATGATAGGTTGGGTTAGGTTAGGTTATATTTCGTTATTGATGTATATGAAGGTCCCACGGAGACGTAGAGGCCAACTCGCCAGGAATGTTGTCAAATATTACCGCCGAAATTTTAGGTTGGGTTAGGTTAGGTTATATTACATTATTGATGTATATAAAGGTCCCACGGAGAAGTAGAGGCCCACTCGTCAGGAATATTGTCAAATATTACCGCCGAGATGTTAGGTTGGGTTAGGTTAGGTTATATTACGTTCTTGGTGTATATAAAGGTCCCACGCAGACGTAGAGGCCAACCCGCCAGGAATGTTGTCAAATATTACCGCCGAAATGATAGGTTGAGTTAGGTTAGGTTATATTTCGTTATTGATGTATATAAAGGTCCCACGGCGACGTAGAGGCCCACTCGTCAGGAATATTGTCAAATATTACCGCCGAGATGTTAGGTTGGGTTAGGTTAGGTTATATTACGTTCTTGATATATATAAAGGTCCCACGCAGACGTAGAGGCCAACCCGCCAGGAATGTTGTCAAATATTACCGCCGAAATGTTAGATTGGGTTAGGTTAGGCTATATTACGTTATTGTTGTATATAAAGGTCCCACGGAGACGTAGAGGCCAACTCGCCAGGAATGTTGTCAAATATTACCGCCGAGATAATAGGTTGGGTTAGGTTAGGTTATATTACGTTATTGTAGTATATAAAGGTCCCACGGAGACGCAGAGGCCAACTCGCGAGGAATGTTGTCAAATATTACCGCCGAGATGATGTGTTGGATTAGGTTAGGTTATATTACGTTATTGATGTATATAAAGGTCCCACGGAGACGTAGAGGCCAACTCGCCAGGAATGTTGTCAAATATTACCGCCGAGATAATAGGTTGGGTTAGGTTAGGTTATATTACGTTGTTGTAGTATATAAAGGTCCCACGGAGACGCAGAGGCCAACTCGCGAGCAATGTTGTCAAATATTACCGCCGAGATGATGTGTTGGATTAGGTTAGGTTATATTACGTTATTGATGTATATAAAGGTCCCACGGATACGTAGAGGCCAACAAGCCAGGAATTTTGCCAAATATTACCGCCGAGATGTGAGGTTGGGTTAGGTTAGGCTGTATTACGTTATTGATGTATATAAAGGTCCCACGGTGCCGTAGAAGCCAACTCGCCAGGAATGTTGCCAAATATTATCGCCGCGATGTTAGATTGGGTTAGGTTAGGTTAGACTACGTTATTGACGTATATAAAGGTCCCACGGAGACGTAGAGGCCAACTCGCCAGGAATGTTGTCAAATATTACAGCCGCGATGTTAGATTGGGTTAGGTTAGGTTATATTACGTTATTGTTGTATATAAAGGTCCCACGGAGACGTAGAGGCCAACTCGCCAGGAATGTTGTCAAATATTACCGCCGAGATGATAGGTTGGGTTAGGTTAGGTTATATTACGTTATTGTAGTATATAAAGGTCCCACGGAGACGCAGAGGCCAACTCGCCAGGAATGTTGTCAAATATTACCGCCGAGATGATGTGTTGGATTAGGTTAGGTTATATTACGTTATTGATGTATATAAAGGTCCCACGGAGACGTAGAGGCCAACTCGCCAGGAATGTTGTCAAATATTACAGCCGCGATGTTAGATTGGGTTAGGTTAGGTTATATTACGTTCTTGATATATATAAAGGTCCCACGCAGACGTAGAGGCCAACCCGCCAGGAATGTTGTCAAATATTACCGCCGAAATGTTAGATTGGGTTAGGTTAGGTTATACTACGTTATTGTTGTATATAAAGGTCCCACGGAGACGTAGAGGCCAACTCGCCAGAAATGTTGTCAAATATTACCGCCGAGATAATAGGTTGGGTTAGGTTAGGTTATATTACGTTATTGTAGTATATAAAGGTCCCACGGAGACGCAGAGGCCAACTCGCGAGGAATGTTGTCAAATATTACCGCCGAGATGATGTGTTGGATTAGGTTAGGTTATATTACGTTATTGATGTATATAAAGGTCCCACGGAGACGTAGAGGCCAACTCGCCAGGAATGTTGTCAAATATTACAGCCGCGATGTTAGATTGGGTTAGGTTAGGTTATATTACGTTATTGATGTATATAAAGGTCCCGCGGAGACGTAGAGGCCAACTCGCCAGGAATGTTGTCAAATATTACAGCCGCGATGTTAGATTGGGTTAGGTTAGGTTATATTACGTTATTGTTGTATATAAAGGTCCCACGGAGACGTAGAGGCCAACTCGCCAGGAATGTTGTCAAATATTACCGCCGAGATGATAGGTTGGGTTAGGTTAGGTTATATTTCGTTATTGATGTATATGAAGGTCCTACGGAGACGTAGAGGCCAACCCGCCAGGAATGTTGTCAAATATTACCGCCGAAATTTTAGGTTGGGTTAGGTTAGGTTATATTACATTATTGATGTATATAAAGGTCCCACGGAGAAGTAGAGGCCCACTCGTCAGGAATATTGTCAAATATTACCGCCGAGATGTTAGGTTGGGTTAGGTTAGGTTATATTACGTTCTTCATGTATATAAAGGTCCCACGCAGACGTAGAGGCCAACCCGCCAGGAATGTTGTCAAATATTACCGCCGAAATGATAGGTTGGGTTAGGTTAGGTTATATTTCGTTATTGATGTATATGAAGGTCCCACGGAGACGTAGAGTCCAACTCGCCAGGAATGTTGTCAAATATTACAGCCGAGATAATAGGTTGGGTTAGGTTAGGTTATATTACGTTATTGTAGTATATAAAGGTCCCACGGAGACGCAGAGGCCAACTCGCGAGGAATGTTGTCAAATATTACCGCCGAGATGATGTGTTGGATTAGGTTAGGTTATATTACGTTATTGATGTATATAAAGGTCCCACGGAGACGTAGAGGCCAACTCGCCAGGAATGTTGTCAAATATTACAGCCGCGATGTTAGATTGGGTTAGGTTAGGTTATATTACGTTATTGTTGTATATAAAGGTCCCACGGAGACGTAGAGGCCAACTCGCCAGGAATGTTGTCAAATATTACCGCCGAGATGATAGGTTGGGTTAGGTTAGGTTATATTTCGTTATTGATGTACATGAAGGTCCCACGGAGACGTAGAGGCCAACTCGCCAGGAATGTTGTCAAATATTACCGCCGAAATTTTAGGTTGGGTTAGGTTAGGTTATATTACATTATTGATGTATATAAAGGTCCCACGGAGAAGTAGAGGCCCACTCGTCAGGAATATTGTCAAATATTACCGCCGAGATGTTAGGTTGGGTTAGGTTAGGTTATATTACGTTCTTGATGTATATAAAGGTCCCACGGCGACGTAGAGGCCCACTCGTCAGGAATATTGTCAAATATTACCGCCGAGATGTTAGGTTGGGTTAGGTTAGGTTATATTACGTTCTTGATATATATAAAGGTCCCACGCAGACGTAGAGGCCAACCCGCCAGGAATGTTGTCAAATATTACCGCCGAAATGTTAGATTGGGTTAGGTTAGGCTATATTACGTTATTGTTGTATATAAAGGTCCCACGGAGACGTAGAGGCCAACTCGCCAGGAATGTTGTCAAATATTACCGCCGAGATAATAGGTTGGGTTAGGTTAGGTTATATTACGTTATTGTAGTATATAAAGGTCCCACGGAGACGCAGAGGCCAACTCGCGAGGAATGTTGTCAAATATTACCGCCGAGATGATGTGTTGGATTAGGTTAGGTTATATTACGTTATTGATGTATATAAAGGTCCCACGGAGACGTAGAGGCCAACTCGCCAGGAATGTTGTCAAATATTACAGCCGCGATGTTAGATTGGGTTAGGTTAGGTTATATTACGTTATTGTTGTATATAAAGGTCCCACGGAGACGTAGAGGCCAACTCGCCAGGAATGTTGTCAAATATTACCGCCGAGATGATAGGTTGGGTTAGGTTAGGTTATATTTCGTTATTGATGTACATGAAGGTCCCACGGAGACGTAGAGGCCAACTCGCCAGGAATGTTGTCAAATATTACCGCCGAAATTTTAGGTTGGGTTAGGTTAGGTTATATTACATTATTGATGTATATAAAGGTCCCACGGAGAAGTAGAGGCCCACTCGTCAGGAATATTGTCAAATATTACCGCCGAGATGTTAGGTTGGGTTAGGTTAGGTTATATTACGTTCTTGATGTATATAAAGGTCCCACGCAGACGTAGAGGCCAACCCGCCAGGAATGTTGTCAAATATTACCGCCGAAATGATAGGTTGAGTTAGGTTAGGTTATATTTCGTTATTGATGTATATAAAGGTCCCACGGCGACGTAGAGGCCCACTCGTCAGGAATATTGTCAAATATTACCGCCGAGATGTTAGGTTGGGTTAGGTTAGGTTATATTACGTTCTTGATATATATAAAGGTCCCACGCAGACGTAGAGGCCAACTCGCCAGGAATGTTGTCAAATATTACAGCCGCGATGTTAGATTGGGTTAGGTTAGGTTATATTACGTTATTGTTGTATATAAAGGTCCCACGGAGACGTAGAGGCCAACTCGCCAGGAATGTTGTCAAATATTACCGCCGAGATGATAGGTTGGGTTAGTATAGGTTATATTTCGTTATTGATGTATATGAAGGTCCCACGGAGACGTAGAGGCCAACTCGCCAGGAAAGTTGTCAAATATTACCGCCGAAATTTTAGGTTGGGTTAGGTTAGGTTATATTACATTATTGATGTATATAAAGGTCCCACGGAGAAGTAGAGGCCCACTCGTCAGGAATATTGTCAAATATTACCGCCGAGATGTTAGGTTGGGTTAGGTTAGGTTATATTACGTTCTTGATGTATATAAAGGTCCCACGCAGACGTAGAGGCCAACCCGCCAAGAATGTTGTCAAATATTACCGCCGAAATGATAGGTTGGGTTAGGTTAGGTTATATTTCGTTATTGATGTATATGAAGGTCCCACGGAGACGTAGAGTCCAAATCGCCAGGAATGTTGTCAAATATTACAGCCGAGATGTGAGGTTGGGTTAGGTTAGGCTATATTACGTTATTGATGTATATAAAGGTCCCACGGTGCCGTTGAAGCCAACTCGCCAGGAATGTTGCCAAATATTATCGCCGCGATGTTAGATTGGGTTAGGTTAGGTTAGACTACGTTATTGACGTATATAAAGGTCCCACGGAGACGTAGAGGCCAACTCGCCAGGAATGTTGTCAAATATTACAGCCGCGATGTTAGATTGGGTTAGGTTAGGTTATATTACGTTCTTGATGTATATAAAGGTCCCACGCAGACGTAGAGGCCAACCCGCCAGGAGTGTTGTCAAATATTACCGCCGAGATGATAGGTTGGATTAGGTTAGGTTATATTACGTTATTGATGTATATAAAGGTCCCACGGAGACGTAGAGGCCAACTCGCCAGGAATGTTGTCAAATATTACAGCCGCGATGTTGGATTGGGTTAGGTTAGGTTATATTACGTTATTGTTGTATATAAAGGTCCCACGGAGACGTAGAGGCCAACAAGCCAGGAATGTTGCCAAATATTACAGCCGCGATGTTAGATTGGGTTAGGTTAGGTTATATTACGTTATTGATGTATATAAAGGTCCCACGGAGACGTAGAGGCCAACAAGCCAGGAATGTTGCCAAATATTACCGCCCATTTGTTAGGTTGGGTTAGGGTAGGTTATATTACGTTCTTGATGTATATAAAGGTCCCACGCAGACGTAGAGGCCAACTCGCCAGGAATGTTGTGAAATATTACAGCCGAGATGATAGGTTGGGTTAGGTTAGGTTATATTTCGTTATTGATGTATATGAAGGTCCCACGGAGACGTAGAGGCCAACTCGCCAGGAATGTTGTCAAATATTACCGCCGAAATGTTAGGTTGGGTTAGGTTAGGTTATATTACATTATTGATGTATATAAAGGTCCCACGGCGACGTAGAGGCCCACTCGTCAGGAATATTGTCAAACATTACCGCCGAGATGTTAGGTTGGTTTAGGTTAGGTTATATTACGTTCTTGATATATATAAAGGTCCCACGCAGACGTAGAGGCCAACCCGCCAGGAATGTTGTCAAATATTACCGCCGAAATGTTAGATTGGGTTAGGTTAGGTTATATTACGTTATTGTTGTATATAAAGGTCCCACGGAGACGTAGAGGCCAACTCGCCAGGAATGTTGTCAAATATTACCGCCGAGATAATAGGTTGGGTTAGGTTAGGTTATATTGCGTTATTGTAGTATATAAAGGTTCCACGGAGACGCAGAGGCCAACTCGCGAGGAATGTTGTCAAATATTACCGCCGAAATGATAGGTTGAGTTAGGTTAGGTTATATTTCGTTATTGATGTATATAAAGGTCCCACGGCGACGTAGAGGCCCACTCGTCAGGAATATTGTCAAATATTACCGCCGAGATGTTAGGTTGGGTTAGGTTAGGTTATATTACGTTCTTGATATATATAAAGGTCCCACGCAGACGTAGAGGCCAACCCGCCAGGAATGTTGTCAAATATTACCGCCGAAATGTTAGATTGGGTTAGGTTAGGCTATATTACGTTATTGTTGTATATAAAGGTCCCACGGAGACGTAGAGGCCAACTCGCCAGGAATGTTGTCAAATATTACCGCCGAGATAATAGGTTGGGTTAGGTTAGGTTATATTACGTTATTGTAGTATATAAAGGTCCCACGGAGACGCAGAGGCCAACTCGCGAGGAATGTTGTCAAATATTACCGCCGAGATGATGTGTTGGATTAGGTTAGGTTATATTACGTTATTGATGTATATAAAGGTCCCACGGAGACGTAGAGGCCAACTCGCCAGGAATGTTGTCAAATATTACCGCCGAGATAATAGGTTGGGTTAGGTTAGGTTATATTACGTTGTTGTAGTATATAAAGGTCCCACGGAGACGCAGAGGCCAACTCGCGAGCAATGTTGTCAAATATTACCGCCGAGATGATGTGTTGGATTAGGTTAGGTTATATTACGTTATTGATGTATATAAAGGTCCCACGGATACGTAGAGGCCAACAAGCCAGGAATTTTGCCATATATTACCGCCGAGATGTGAGGTTGGGTTAGGTTAGGCTATATTACGTTATTGATGTATATAAAGGTCCCACGGTGCCGTAGAAGCCAACTCGCCAGGAATGTTGCCAAATATTATCGCCGCGATGTTAGATTGGGTTAGGTTAGGTTAGACTACGTTATTGACGTATATAAAGGTCCCACGGAGACGTAGAGGCCAACTCGCCAGGAATATTGTCAAATATTACAGCCGCGATGTTAGATTGGGTTAGGTTAGGTTATATTACGTTATTGTTGTATATAAAGGTCCCACGGAGACGTAGAGGCCAACTCGCCAGGAATGTTGTCAAATATTACCGCCGAGATGATAGGTTGGGTTAGTATAGGTTATATTTCGTTATTGATGTATATGAAGGTCCCACGGAGACGTAGAGGCCAACTCGCCAGGAAAGTTGTCAAATATTACCGCCGAAATTTTAGGTTGGGTTAGGTTAGGTTATATTACATTATTGATGTATATAAAGGTCCCACGGAGAAGTAGAGGCCCACTCGTCAGGAATATTGTCAAATATTACCGCCGAGATGTTAGGTTGGGTTAGGTTAGGTTATATTACGTTCTTGATGTATATAAAGGTCCCACGCAGACGTAGAGGCCAACCCGCCAAGAATGTTGTCAAATATTACCGCCGAAATGATAGGTTGGGTTAGGTTAGGTTATATTTCGTTATTGATGTATATGAAGGTCCCACGGAGACGTACAGTCCAAATCGCCAGGAATGTTGTCAAATATTACAGCCGAGATGTGAGGTTGGGTTAGGTTAGGCTATATTACGTTATTGATGTATATAAAGGTCCCACGGTGCCGTTGAAGCCAACTCGCCAGGAATGTTGCCAAATATTATCGCCGCGATGTTAGATTGGGTTAGGTTAGGTTAGACTACGTTATTGACGTATATAAAGGTCCCACGGAGACGTAGAGGCCAACTCGCCAGGAATGTTGTCAAATATTACAGCCGCGATGTTAGATTGGGTTAGGTTAGGTTATATTACGTTCTTGATGTATATAAAGGTCCCACGCAGACGTAGAGGCCAACCCGCCAGGAGTGTTGTCAAATATTACCGCCGAGATGATAGGTTGGATTAGGTTAGGTTATATTACGTTATTGATGTATATAAAGGTCCCACGGAGACGTAGAGGCCAACTCGCCAGGAATGTTGTCAAATATTACAGCCGCGATGTTAGATTGGGTTAGGTTAGGTTATATTACGTTATTGTTGTATATAAAGGTCCCACGGAGACGTAGAGGCCAACAAGCCAGGAATGTTGCCAAATATTACAGCCGCGATGTTAGATTGGGTTAGGTTAGGTTATATTACGTTATTGATGTATATAAAGGTCCCACGGAGACGTAGAGGCCAACAAGCCAGGAATGTTGCCAAATATTACCGCCCATTTGTTAGGTTGGGTTAGGGTAGGTTATATTACGTTCTTGATGTATATAAAGGTCCCACGCAGACGTAGAGGCCAACTCGCCAGGAATGTTGTGAAATATTACAGCCGAGATGATAGGTTGGGTTAGGTTAGGTTATATTTCGTTATTGATGTATATGAAGGTCCCACGGAGACGTAGAGGCCAACTCGCCAGGAATGTTGTCAAATATTACCGCCGAAATGTTAGGTTGGGTTAGGTTAGGTTATATTACATTATTGATGTATATAAAGGTCCCACGGCGACGTAGAGGCCCACTCGTCAGGAATATTGTCAAACATTACCGCCGAGATGTTAGGTTGGTTTAGGTTAGGTTATATTACGTTCTTGATATATATAAAGGTCCCACGCAGACGTAGAGGCCAACCCGCCAGGAATGTTGTCAAATATTACCGCCGAAATTTTAGGTTGGGTTAGGTTAGGTTATATTACATTATTGATGTATATAAAGGTCCCACGGAGAAGTAGAGGCCCACTCGTCAGGAATATTGTCAAATATTACCGCCGAGATGTTAGGTTGGGTTAGGTTAGGTTATATTACGTTCTTGATGTATATAAAGGTCCCACGCAGACGTAGAGGCCAACCCGCCAGGAATGTTGTCAAATATTACCGCCGAAATGATAGGTTGAGTTAGGTTAGGTTATATTTCGTTATTGATGTATATAAAGGTCCCACGGCGACGTAGAGGCCCACTCGTCAGGAATATTGTCAAATATTACCGCCGAGATGTTAGGTTGGGTTAGGTTAGGTTATATTACGTTCTTGATATATATAAAGGTCCCACGCAGACGTAGAGGCCAACTCGCCAGGAATGTTGTCAAATATTACAGCCGCGATGTTAGATTGGGTTAGGTTAGGTTATATTACGTTATTGTTGTATATAAAGGTCCCACGGAGACGTAGAGGCCAACTCGCCAGGAATGTTGTCAAATATTACCGCCGAGATGATAGGTTGGGTTAGTATAGGTTATATTTCGTTATTGATGTATATGAAGGTCCCACGGAGACGTAGAGGCCAACTCGCCAGGAAAGTTGTCAAATATTACCGCCGAAATTTTAGGTTGGGTTAGGTTAGGTTATATTACATTATTGATGTATATAAAGGTCCCACGGAGAAGTAGAGGCCCACTCGTCAGGAATATTGTCAAATATTACCGCCGAGATGTTAGGTTGGGTTAGGTTAGGTTATATTACGTTCTTGATGTATATAAAGGTCCCACGCAGACGTAGAGGCCAACCCGCCAAGAATGTTGTCAAATATTACCGCCGAAATGATAGGTTGGGTTAGGTTAGGTTATATTTCGTTATTGATGTATATGAAGGTCCCACGGAGACGTAGAGTCCAAATCGCCAGGAATGTTGTCAAATATTACAGCCGAGATGTGAGGTTGGGTTAGGTTAGGCTATATTACGTTATTGATGTATATAAAGGTCCCACGGTGCCGTTGAAGCCAACTCGCCAGGAATGTTGCCAAATATTATCGCCGCGATGTTAGATTGGGTTAGGTTAGGTTAGACTACGTTATTGACGTATATAAAGGTCCCACGGAGACGTAGAGGCCAACTCGCCAGGAATGTTGTCAAATATTACAGCCGCGATGTTAGATTGGGTTAGGTTAGGTTATATTACGTTCTTGATGTATATAAAGGTCCCACGCAGACGTAGAGGCCAACCCGCCAGGAGTGTTGTCAAATATTACCGCCGAGATGATAGGTTGGATTAGGTTAGGTTATATTACGTTATTGATGTATATAAAGGTCCCACGGAGACGTAGAGGCCAACTCGCCAGGAATGTTGTCAAATATTACAGCCGCGATGTTAGATTGGGTTAGGTTAGGTTATATTACGTTATTGTTGTATATAAAGGTCCCACGGAGACGTAGAGGCCAACAAGCCAGGAATGTTGCCAAATATTACAGCCGCGATGTTAGATTGGGTTAGGTTAGGTTATATTACGTTATTGATGTATATAAAGGTCCCACGGAGACGTAGAGGCCAACAAGCCAGGAATGTTGCCAAATATTACCGCCCATTTGTTAGGTTGGGTTAGGGTAGGTTATATTACGTTCTTGATGTATATAAAGGTCCCACGCAGACGTAGAGGCCAACTCGCCAGGAATGTTGTGAAATATTACAGCCGAGATGATAGGTTGGGTTAGGTTAGGTTATATTTCGTTATTGATGTATATGAAGGTCCCACGGAGACGTAGAGGCCAACTCGCCAGGAATGTTGTCAAATATTACCGCCGAAATGTTAGGTTGGGTTAGGTTAGGTTATATTACATTATTGATGTATATAAAGGTCCCACGGCGACGTAGAGGCCCACTCGTCAGGAATATTGTCAAACATTACCGCCGAGATGTTAGGTTGGTTTAGGTTAGGTTATATTACGTTCTTGATATATATAAAGGTCCCACGCAGACGTAGAGGCCAACCCGCCAGGAATGTTGTCAAATATTACCGCCGAAATGTTAGATTGGGTTAGGTTAGGTTATATTACGTTATTGTTGTATATAAAGGTCCCACGGAGACGTAGAGGCCAACTCGCCAGGAATGTTGTCAAATATTACCGCCGAGATAATAGGTTGGGTTAGGTTAGGTTATATTGCGTTATTGTAGTATATAAAGGTTCCACGGAGACGCAGAGGCCAACTCGCGAGGAATGTTGTCAAATATTACCGCCGAAATGATAGGTTGAGTTAGGTTAGGTTATATTTCGTTATTGATGTATATAAAGGTCCCACGGCGACGTAGAGGCCCACTCGTCAGGAATATTGTCAAATATTACCGCCGAGATGTTAGGTTGGGTTAGGTTAGGTTATATTACGTTCTTGATATATATAAAGGTCCCACGCAGACGTAGAGGCCAACCCGCCAGGAATGTTGTCAAATATTACCGCCGAAATGTTAGATTGGGTTAGGTTAGGCTATATTACGTTATTGTTGTATATAAAGGTCCCACGGAGACGTAGAGGCCAACTCGCCAGGAATGTTGTCAAATATTACCGCCGAGATAATAGGTTGGGTTAGGTTAGGTTATATTACGTTATTGTAGTATATAAAGGTCCCACGGAGACGCAGAGGCCAACTCGCGAGGAATGTTGTCAAATATTACCGCCGAGATGATGTGTTGGATTAGGTTAGGTTATATTACGTTATTGATGTATATAAAGGTCCCACGGAGACGTAGAGGCCAACTCGCCAGGAATGTTGTCAAATATTACCGCCGAGATAATAGGTTGGGTTAGGTTAGGTTATATTACGTTGTTGTAGTATATAAAGGTCCCACGGAGACGCAGAGGCCAACTCGCGAGCAATGTTGTCAAATATTACCGCCGAGATGATGTGTTGGATTAGGTTAGGTTATATTACGTTATTGATGTATATAAAGGTCCCACGGATACGTAGAGGCCAACAAGCCAGGAATTTTGCCAAATATTACCGCCGAGATGTGAGGTTGGGTTAGGTTAGGCTATATTACGTTATTGATGTATATAAAGGTCCCACGGTGCCGTAGAAGCCAACTCGCCAGGAATGTTGCCAAATATTATCGCCGCGATGTTAGATTGGGTTAGGTTAGGTTAGACTACGTTATTGACGTATATAAAGGTCCCACGGAGACGTAGAGGCCAACTCGCCAGGAATGTTGTCAAATATTACAGCCGCGATGTTAGATTGGGTTAGGTTAGGTTATATTACGTTATTGTTGTATATAAAGGTCCCACGGAGACGTAGAGGCCAACTCGCCAGGAATGTTGTCAAATATTACCGCCGAGATGATAGGTTGGGTTAGTATAGGTTATATTTCGTTATTGATGTATATGAAGGTCCCACGGAGACGTAGAGGCCAACTCGCCAGGAAAGTTGTCAAATATTACCGCCGAAATTTTAGGTTGGGTTAGGTTAGGTTATATTACATTATTGATGTATATAAAGGTCCCACGGAGAAGTAGAGGCCCACTCGTCAGGAATATTGTCAAATATTACCGCCGAGATGTTAGGTTGGGTTAGGTTAGGTTATATTACGTTCTTGATGTATATAAAGGTCCCACGCAGACGTAGAGGCCAACCCGCCAAGAATGTTGTCAAATATTACCGCCGAAATGATAGGTTGGGTTAGGTTAGGTTATATTTCGTTATTGATGTATATGAAGGTCCCACGGAGACGTAGAGTCCAAATCGCCAGGAATGTTGTCAAATATTACAGCCGAGATGTGAGGTTGGGTTAGGTTAGGCTATATTACGTTATTGATGTATATAAAGGTCCCACGGTGCCGTTGAAGCCAACTCGCCAGGAATGTTGCCAAATATTATCGCCGCGATGTTAGATTGGGTTAGGTTAGGTTAGACTACGTTATTGACGTATATAAAGGTCCCACGGAGACGTAGAGGCCAACTCGCCAGGAATGTTGTCAAATATTACAGCCGCGATGTTAGATTGGGTTAGGTTAGGTTATATTACGTTCTTGATGTATATAAAGGTCCCACGCAGACGTAGAGGCCAACCCGCCAGGAGTGTTGTCAAATATTACCGCCGAGATGATAGGTTGGATTAGGTTAGGTTATATTACGTTATTGATGTATATAAAGGTCCCACGGAGACGTAGAGGCCAACTCGCCAGGAATGTTGTCAAATATTACAGCCGCGATGTTAGATTGGGTTAGGTTAGGTTATATTACGTTATTGTTGTATATAAAGGTCCCACGGAGACGTAGAGGCCAACAAGCCAGGAATGTTGCCAAATATTACAGCCGCGATGTTAGATTGGGTTAGGTTAGGTTATATTACGTTATTGATGTATATAAAGGTCCCACGGAGACGTAGAGGCCAACAAGCCAGGAATGTTGCCAAATATTACCGCCCATTTGTTAGGTTGGGTTAGGGTAGGTTATATTACGTTCTTGATGTATATAAAGGTCCCACGCAGACGTAGAGGCCAACTCGCCAGGAATGTTGTGAAATATTACAGCCGAGATGATAGGTTGGGTTAGGTTAGGTTATATTTCGTTATTGATGTATATGAAGGTCCCACGGAGACGTAGAGGCCAACTCGCCAGGAATGTTGTCAAATATTACCGCCGAAATGTTAGGTTGGGTTAGGTTAGGTTATATTACATTATTGATGTATATAAAGGTCCCACGGCGACGTAGAGGCCCACTCGTCAGGAATATTGTCAAACATTACCGCCGAGATGTTAGGTTGGTTTAGGTTAGGTTATATTACGTTCTTGATATATATAAAGGTCCCACGCAGACGTAGAGGCCAACCCGCCAGGAATGTTGTCAAATATTACCGCCGAAATGTTAGATTGGGTTAGGTTAGGTTATATTACGTTATTGTTGTATATAAAGGTCCCACGGAGACGTAGAGGCCAACTCGCCAGGAATGTTGTCAAATATTACCGCCGAGATAATAGGTTGGGTTAGGTTAGGTTATATTGCGTTATTGTAGTATATAAAGGTTCCACGGAGACGCAGAGGCCAACTCGCGAGGAATGTTGTCAAATATTACCGCCGAAATGATAGGTTGAGTTAGGTTAGGTTATATTTCGTTATTGATGTATATAAAGGTCCCACGGCGACGTAGAGGCCCACTCGTCAGGAATATTGTCAAATATTACCGCCGAGATGTTAGGTTGGGTTAGGTTAGGTTATATTACGTTCTTGATATATATAAAGGTCCCACGCAGACGTAGAGGCCAACCCGCCAGGAATGTTGTCAAATATTACCGCCGAAATGTTAGATTGGGTTAGGTTAGGCTATATTACGTTATTGTTGTATATAAAGGTCCCACGCAGACGTAGAGGCCAACTCGCCAGGAATGTTGTCAAATATTACCGCCGAGATAATAGGTTGGGTTAGGTTAGGTTATATTACGTTATTGTAGTATATAAAGGTCCCACGGAGACGCAGAGGCCAACTCGCGAGGAATGTTGTCAAATATTACCGCCGAGATGATGTGTTGGATTAGGTTAGGTTATATTACGTTATTGATGTATATAAAGGTCCCACGGAGACGTAGAGGCCAACTCGCCAGGAATGTTGTCAAATATTACCGCCGAGATAATAGGTTGGGTTAGGTTAGGTTATATTACGTTGTTGTAGTATATAAAGGTCCCACGGAGACGCAGAGGCCAACTCGCGAGCAATGTTGTCAAATATTACCGCCGAGATGATGTGTTGGATTAGGTTAGGTTATATTACGTTATTGATGTATATAAAGGTCCCACGGATACGTAGAGGCCAACAAGCCAGGAATTTTGCCAAATATTACCGCCGAGATGTGAGGTTGGGTTAGGTTAGGCTATATTACGTTATTGATGTATATAAAGGTCCCACGGTGCCGTAGAAGCCAACTCGCCAGGAATGTTGCCAAATATTATCGCCGCGATGTTAGATTGGGTTAGGTTAGGTTAGACTACGTTATTGACGTATATAAAGGTCCCACGGAGACGTAGAGGCCAACTCGCCAGGAATGTTGTCAAATATTACAGCCGCGATGTTAGATTGGGTTAGGTTAGGTTATATTACGTTATTGTTGTATATAAAGGTCCCACGGAGACGTAGAGGCCAACTCGCCAGGAATGTTGTCAAATATTACCGCCGAGATGATAGGTTGGGTTAGTATAGGTTATATTTCGTTATTGATGTATATGAAGGTCCCACGGAGACGTAGAGGCCAACTCGCCAGGAAAGTTGTCAAATATTACCGCCGAAATTTTAGGTTGGGTTAGGTTAGGTTATATTACATTATTGATGTATATAAAGGTCCCACGGAGAAGTAGAGGCCCACTCGTCAGGAATATTGTCAAATATTACCGCCGAGATGTTAGGTTGGGTTAGGTTAGGTTATATTACGTTCTTGATGTATATAAAGGTCCCACGCAGACGTAGAGGCCAACCCGCCAAGAATGTTGTCAAATATTACCGCCGAAATGATAGGTTGGGTTAGGTTAGGTTATATTTCGTTATTGATGTATATGAAGGTCCCACGGAGACGTAGAGTCCAAATCGCCAGGAATGTTGTCAAATATTACAGCCGAGATGTGAGGTTGGGTTAGGTTAGGCTATATTACGTTATTGATGTATATAAAGGTCCCACGGTGCCGTTGAAGCCAACTCGCCAGGAATGTTGCCAAATATTATCGCCGCGATGTTAGATTGGGTTAGGTTAGGTTAGACTACGTTATTGACGTATATAAAGGTCCCACGGAGACGTAGAGGCCAACTCGCCAGGAATGTTGTCAAATATTACAGCCGCGATGTTAGATTGGGTTAGGTTAGGTTATATTACGTTCTTGATGTATATAAAGGTCCCACGCAGACGTAGAGGCCAACCCGCCAGGAGTGTTGTCAAATATTACCGCCGAGATGATAGGTTGGATTAGGTTAGGTTATATTACGTTATTGATGTATATAAAGGTCCCACGGAGACGTAGAGGCCAACTCGCCAGGAATGTTGTCAAATATTACAGCCGCGATGTTAGATTGGGTTAGGTTAGGTTATATTACGTTATTGTTGTATATAAAGGTCCCACGGAGACGTAGAGGCCAACAAGCCAGGAATGTTGCCAAATATTACCGCCCATTTGTTAGGTTGGGTTAGGGTAGGTTATATTACGTTCTTGATGTATATAAAGGTCCCACGCAGACGTAGAGGCCAACTCGCCAGGAATGTTGTGAAATATTACAGCCGAGATGATAGGTTGGGTTAGGTTAGGTTATATTTCGTTATTGATGTATATGAAGGTCCCACGGAGACGTAGAGGCCAACTCGCCAGGAATGTTGTCAAATATTACCGCCGAAATGTTAGGTTGGGTTAGGTTAGGTTATATTACATTATTGATGTATATAAAGGTCCCACGGCGACGTAGAGGCCCACTCGTCAGGAATATTGTCAAACATTACCGCCGAGATGTTAGGTTGGTTTAGGTTAGGTTATATTACGTTCTTGATATATATAAAGGTCCCACGCAGACGTAGAGGCCAACCCGCCAGGAATGTTGTCAAATATTACCGCCGAAATGTTAGATTGGGTTAGGTTAGGTTATATTACGTTATTGTTGTATATAAAGGTCCCACGGAGACGTAGAGGCCAACTCGCCAGGAATGTTGTCAAATATTACCGCCGAGATAATAGGTTGGGTTAGGTTAGGTTATATTGCGTTATTGTAGTATATAAAGGTTCCACGGAGACGCAGAGGCCAACTCGCGAGGAATGTTGTCAAATATTACCGCCGAAATGATAGGTTGAGTTAGGTTAGGTTATATTTCGTTATTGATGTATATAAAGGTCCCACGGCGACGTAGAGGCCCACTCGTCAGGAATATTGTCAAATATTACCGCCGAGATGTTAGGTTGGGTTAGGTTAGGTTATATTACGTTCTTGATATATATAAAGGTCCCACGCAGACGTAGAGGCCAACCCGCCAGGAATGTTGTCAAATATTACCGCCGAAATGTTAGATTGGGTTAGGTTAGGCTATATTACGTTATTGTTGTATATAAAGGTCCCACGGAGACGTAGAGGCCAACTCGCCAGGAATGTTGTCAAATATTACCGCCGAGATAATAGGTTGGGTTAGGTTAGGTTATATTACGTTATTGTAGTATATAAAGGTCCCACGGAGACGCAGAGGCCAACTCGCGAGGAATGTTGTCAAATATTACCGCCGAGATGATGTGTTGGATTAGGTTAGGTTATATTACGTTATTGATGTATATAAAGGTCCCACGGAGACGTAGAGGCCAACTCGCCAGGAATGTTGTCAAATATTACCGCCGAGATAATAGGTTGGGTTAGGTTAGGTTATATTACGTTGTTGTAGTATATAAAGGTCCCACGGAGACGCAGAGGCCAACTCGCGAGCAATGTTGTCAAATATTACCGCCGAGATGATGTGTTGGATTAGGTTAGGTTATATTACGTTATTGATGTATATAAAGGTCCCACGGATACGTAGATGCCAACAAGCCAGGAATTTTGCCAAATATTACCGCCGAGATGTGAGGTTGGGTTAGGTTAGGCTATATTACGTTATTGATGTATATAAAGGTCCCACGGTGCCGTAGAAGCCAACTCGCCAGGAATGTTGCCAAATATTATCGCCGCGATGTTAGATTGGGTTAGGTTAGGTTAGACTACGTTATTGACGTATATAAAGGTCCCACGGAGACGTAGAGGCCAACTCGCCAGGAATGTTGTCAAATATTACAGCCGCGATGTTAGATTGGGTTAGGTTAGGTTATATTACGTTATTGTTGTATATAAAGGTCCCACGGAGACGTAGAGGCCAACTCGCCAGGAATGTTGTCAAATATTACCGCCGAGATGATAGGTTGTGTTAGGTTAGGTTATATTACGTTATTGTAGTATATAAAGGTCCCACGGAGACGCAGAGGCCAACTCGCCAGGAATGTTGTCAAATATTACCGCCGAGATGATGTGTTGGATTAGGTTAGGTTATATTACGTTATTGATGTATATAAAGGTCCCACGGAGACGTAGAGGCCAACTCGCCAGGAATGTTGTCAAATATTACAGCCGCGATGTTAGATTGGGTTAGGTTAGGTTATATTACGTTCTTGATATATATAAAGGTCCCACGCAGACGTAGAGGCCAACCCGCCAGGAATGTTGCCAAATATTACCGCCGAAATGTTAGATTGGGTTAGGTTAGGTTATACTACGTTATTGTTGTATATAAAGGTCCCACGGAGACGTAGAGGCCAACTCGCCAGAAATGTTGTCAAATATTACCGCCGAGATAATAGGTTGGGTTAGGTTAGGTTATATTACGTTATTGTAGTATATAAAGGTCCCACGGAGACGCAGAGGCCAACTCGCGAGGAATGTTGTCAAATATTACCGCCGAGATGATGTGTTGGATTAGGTTAGGTTATATTACGTTATTGATGTATATAAAGGTCCCACGGAGACGTAGAGGCCAACTCGCCAGGAATGTTGTCAAATATTACAGCCGCGATGTTAGATTGGGTTAGGTTAGGTTATATTACGTTATTGATGTATATAAAGGTCCCGCGGAAACGTAGAGGCCAACTCGCCAGGAATGTTGTCAAATATTACAGCCGCGATGTTAGATTGGGTTAGGTTAGGTTATATTACGTTATTGTTGTATATAAAGGTCCCACGGAGACGTAGAGGCCAACTCGCCAGGAATGTTGTCAAATATTACCGCCGAGATGATAGGTTGGGTTAGGTTAGGTTATATTTCGTTATTGATGTATATGAAGGTCCCACGGAGACGTAGAGGCCAACCCGCCAGGAATGTTGTCAAATATTACCGCCGAAATTTTAGGTTGGGTTAGGTTAGGTTATATTACATTATTGATGTATATAAAGGTCCCACGGAGAAGTAGAGGCCCACTCGTCAGGAATATTGTCAAATATTACCGCCGAGATGTTAGGTTGGGTTAGGTTAGGTTATATTACGTTCTTCATGTATATAAAGGTCCCACGCAGACGTAGAGGCCAACCCGCCAGGAATGTTGTCAAATATTACCGCCGAAATGATAGGTTGGGTTAGGTTAGGTTATATTTCGTTATTGATGTATATGAAGGTCCCACGGAGACGTAGAGTCCAACTCGCCAGGAATGTTGTCAAATATTACAGCCGCGATGTTAGATTGGGTTAGGTTAGGTTATATTACGTTATTGTTGTATATAAAGGTCCCACGGAGACGTAGAGGCCAACTCGCCAGGAATGTTGTCAAATATTACCGCCGAGATGATAGGTTGGGTTAGGTTAGGTTATATTTCGTTATTGATGTATATGAAGGTCCCACGGAGACGTAGAGGCCAACCCGCCAGGAATGTTGTCAAATATTACCGCCGAAATTTTAGGTTGGGTTAGGTTAGGTTATATTACATTATTGATGTATATAAAGGTCCCACGGAGAAGTAGAGGCCCACTCGTCAGGAATATTGTCAAATATTACCGCCGAGATGTTAGGTTGGGTTAGGTTAGGTTATATTACGTTCTTCATGTATATAAAGGTCCCACGCAGACGTAGAGGCCAACCCGCCAGGAATGTTGTCAAATATTACCGCCGAAATGATAGGTTGGGTTAGGTTAGGTTATATTTCGTTATTGATGTATATGAAGGTCCCACGGAGACGTAGAGTCCAACTCGCCAGGAATGTTGTCAAATATTACAGCCGAGATGATAGGTTGGGTTAGTATAGGTTATATTTCGTTATTGATGTATATGAAGGTCCCACGGAGACGTAGAGGCCAACTCGCCAGGAAAGTTGTCAAATATTACCGCCGAAATTTTAGGTTGGGTTAGGTTAGGTTATATTACATTATTGATGTATATAAAGGTCCCACGGAGAAGTAGAGGCCCACTCGTCAGGAATGTTGTCAAATATTACAGCCGCGATGTTAGATTGGGTTAGGTTAGGTTATATTACGTTATTGTTGTATATAAAGGTCCCACGGAGACGTAGAGGCCAACTCGCCAGGAATGTTGTCAAATATTACCGCCGAGATGATAGGTTGGGTTAGGTTAGGTTATATTTCGTTATTGATGTACATGAAGGTCCCACGGAGACGTAGAGGCCAACTCGCCAGGAATGTTGTCAAATATTACCGCCGAAATTTTAGGTTGGGTTAGGTTAGGTTATATTACATTATTGATGTATATAAAGGTCCCACGGAGAAGTAGAGGCCCACTCGTCAGGAATATTGTCAAATATTACCGCCGAGATGTTAGGTTGGGTTAGGTTAGGTTATATTACGTTCTTGATGTATATAAAGGTCCCACGCAGACGTAGAGGCCAACCCGCCAGGAATGTTGTCAAATATTACCGCCGAAATGATAGGTTGAGTTAGGTTAGGTTATATTTCGTTATTGATGTATATAAAGGTCCCACGGCGACGTAGAGGCCCACTCGTCAGGAATATTGTCAAATATTACCGCCGAGATGTTAGGTTGGGTTAGGTTAGGTTATATTACGTTCTTGATATATATAAAGGTCCCACGCAGACGTAGAGGCCAACCCGCCAGGAATGTTGTCAAATATTACCGCCGAAATTTTAGGTTGGGTTAGGTTAGGTTATATTACATTATTGATGTATATAAAGGTCCCACGGAGAAGTAGAGGCCCACTCGTCAGGAATATTGTCAAATATTACCGCCGAGATGTTAGGTTGGGTTAGGTTAGGTTATATTACGTTCTTGATGTATATAAAGGTCCCACGCAGACGTAGAGGCCAACCCACCAGGAATGTTGTCAAATATTACCGCCGAAATGATAGGTTGGGTTAGGTTAGGTTATATTTCGTTATTGATGTATATGAAGGTCCCACGGAGACGTAGAGTCCAAATAGCCAGGAATGTTGTCAAATATTACAGCCGAGATGTGAGGTTGGGTTAGGTTAGGCTATATTACGTTATTGATGTATATAAAGGTCCCACGGTGCCGTTGAAGCCAACTCGCCAGGAATGTTGCCAAATATTATCGCCGCGATGTTAGATTGGGTTAGGTTAGGTTAGACTACGTTATTGACGTATATAAAGGTCCCACGGAGACGTAGAGGCCAACTCGCCAGGAATGTTGTCAAATATTACAGCCGCGATGTTAGATTGGGTTAGGTTAGGTTATATTACGTTCTTGATGTATATAAAGGTCCCACGCAGACGTAGAGGCCAACCCGCCAGGAGTGTTGTCAAATATTACCGCCGAGATGATAGGTTGGATTAGGTTAGGTTATATTACGTTATTGATGTATATAAAGGTCCCACGGAGACGTAGAGGCCAACTCGCCAGGAATGTTGTCAAATATTACAGCCGCGATGTTAGATTGGGTTAGGTTAGGTTATATTACGTTATTGTTGTATATAAAGGTCCCACGGAGACGTAGAGGCCAACAAGCCAGGAATGTTGCCAAATATTACAGCCGCGATGTTAGATTGGGTTAGGTTAGGTTATATTACGTTATTGATGTATATAAAGGTCCCACGGAGACGTAGAGGCCAACAAGCCAGGAATGTTGCCAAATATTACCGCCCATTTGTTAGGTTGGGTTAGGGTAGGTTATATTACGTTCTTGATGTATATAAAGGTCCCACGCAGACGTAGAGGCCAACTCGCCAGGAATGTTGTGTAATATTACAGCCGAGATGATAGGTTGGGTTAGGTTAGGTTATATTTCGTTATTGATGTATATGAAGGTCCCACGGAGACGTAGAGGCCAACTCGCCAGGAATTTTGTCAAATATTACCGCCGAAATGTTAGGTTGGGTTAGGTTAGGTTATATTACATTATTGATGTATATAAAGGTCCCACGGAGACGTAGAGGCCCACTCGTCAGGAATATTGTCAAACATTACCGCCGAGATGTTAGGTTGGTTTAGGTTAGGTTATATTACGTTCTTGATATATATAAAGGTCCCACGCAGACGTAGAGGCCAACCCGCCAGGAATGTTGTCACATATTACCGCCGAAATGTTAGATTGGGTTAGGTTAGGTTATATTACGTTATTGTTGTATATAAAGGTCCCACGGAGACGTAGAGGCCAACTCGCCAGGAATGTTGTCAAATATTACCGCCGAGATAATAGGTTGGGTTAGGTTAGGTTATATGACGTTATTGTAGTATATAAAGGTTCCACGGAGACGCAGAGGCCAACTCGCGAGGAATGTTGTCAAATATTACCGCCGAGATGATGTGTTGGATTAGGTTAGGTTATATTACGTTATTGTTGTATATAAAGGTCCCACGGAGACGTAGAGGCCAACTCGCCAGGAATGTTGTCAAATATTACCGCCGAGATGATAGGTTGGGTTAGGTTAGGTTATATTTCGTTATTGATGTATATGAAGGTCCCACGGAGACGTAGAGGCCAACTCGCCAGGAATGTTGTCAAATATTACCGCCGAAATTTTAGGTTGGGTTAGGTTAGGTTATATTACATTATTGATGTATATAAAGGTCCCACGGAGAAGTAGAGACCCACTCGTCAGGGATATTGTCAAATATTACCGCCGAGATGTTAGGTTGGGTTAGGTTAGGTTATATTACGTTCTTCATGTATATAAAGGGCCCACGCAGACGTAGAGGCCAACCCGCCAGGAATGTTGTCAAATATTACCGCCGAAATGATAGGTTGGGTTAGGTTAGGTTATATTTCGTTATTGATGTATATGAAGGTCCCACGGAGACGTAGAGGCCAACTCGCCAGGAATGTTGTCAAATATTACAGCCGCGATGTTAGATTGGGTTAGGTTAGGTTATATTACGTTCTTGATGTATATAAAGGTCCCACGGAGACGTAGAGGCCAACTCGCCAGGAATGTTGTCAAATATTACCGCCGAGATGATAGGTTGGGTTAGGTTAGGTTATATTTCGTTATTGATGTATATGAAGGTCCCACGGAGACGTAGAGGCCAACTCGCCAGGAATGTTGTCAAATATTACCGCCGAAATTTTAGGTTGGGTTAGGTTAGGTTATATTACATTATTGATGTATATAAAGGTCCCACGGAGAAGTAGAGGCCCACTCGTCAGGAATATTGTCAAATATTACCGCCGAGATGTTAGGTTGGGTTAGGTTAGGTTATATTACGTTCTTGATGTATGTAAAGGTCCCACGGAGAAGTAGAGGCCCACTCGTCAGGAATATTGTCAAATATTACCGCCGAGATGTTAGGTTGGATTAGGTTAGGTTATATTACGTTATTGATGTATATAAAGGTCCCACGGAGACATAGAGGCCAACTCGCCAGGAATGTTGTCAAATATTACAGCCGCGATGTTAGATTGGGTTAGGTTAGGTTATATTACGTTATTGTTGTATATAAAGGTCCCACGGAGACGTAGAGGCCAACTCGCCAGGAATGTTGTCAAATATTACAGCCGAGATGTGAGGTTGGGTTAGGTTAGGCTATATTACGTTATTGATGTATATAAAGGTCCCACGGTGCCGTAGAAGCCAACTCGCCAGGAATGTTGCCAAATATTATCGCCGCGATGTTAGATTGGGTTAGGTTAGGTTAGACTACGTTATTGACGTATATAAAGGTCCCACGGAGACGTAGAGGCCAACTCGCCAGGAATGTTGTCAAATATTACAGCCGCGATGTTAGATTGGGTTAGGTTAGGTTATATTACGTTCTTGATGTATATAAAGGTCCCACGCAGACGTAGAGGCCAACCCGCCAGGAATGTTGTCAAATATTACCGCCGAGATGATAGGTTGGATTAGGTTAGGTTATATTACGTTATTGATGTATATAAAGGTCCCACGGAGACGTAGAGGCCAACTCGCCAGGAATGTTGTCAAATATTACAGCCGCGATGTTAGATTGGGTTAGGTTAGGTTATATTACGTTATTGTTGTATATAAAGGTCCCACGGAGACGTAGAGGCCAACAAGCCAGGAATGTTGCCAAATATTACAGCCGCGATGTTAGATTGGGTTAGGTTAGGTTATATTACGTTATTGATGTATATAAAGGTCCCACGGAGACGTAGAGGCCAACAAGCCAGGAATGTTGCCAAATATTACCGCCCATTTGTTAGGTTGGGTTAGGTTAGGTTATATTACGTTCTTGATGTATATAAAGGTCCCACGCAGACGTAGAGGCCAACTCGCCAGGAATGTTGTGAAATATTACAGCCGAGATGATAGGTTGGGTTAGGTTAGGTTATATTTCGTTATTGATGTATATGAAGGGCCCACGCAGACGTAGAGGCCAACCCGCCAGGAATGTTGTCAAATATTACCGCCGAAATGTTAGGTTGGGTTAGGTTAGGTTATATTACATTATTGATGTATATAAAGGTCCCACGGCGACGTAGAGGCCCACTCGTCAGGAATATTGTCAAATATTACCGCCGAGATGTTAGGTTGGGTTAGGTTAGGTTATATTACGTTCTTGATATATATAAAGGTCCCACGCAGACGTAGAGGCCAACCCGCCAGGAATGTTGTCAAATATTACCGCCGAAATGTTAGATTGGGTTAGGTTAGGTTATATTACGTTATTGTTGTATATAAAGGTCCCACGCAGACGTAGAGGCCAACTCGCCAGGAATGTTGTCAAATATTACCGCCGAGATAATAGGTTGGGTTAGGTTAGGTTATATTACGTTATTGTAGTATATAAAGGTCCCACGGAGACGCAGAGGCCAACTCGCGAGGAATGTTGTCAAATATTACCGCCGAGATGATGTGTTGGATTAGGTTAGGTTATATTACGTTATTGATGTATATAAAGGTCCCACGGAGACGTAGAGGCCAACTCGCCAGGAATGTTGTCAAATATTACAGCCGCGATGTTAGATTGGGTTAGGTTAGGTTATATTACGTTATTGTTGTATATAAAGGTCCCACGGAGACGTAGAGGCCAACTCGCCAGGAATGTTGTCAAATATTACCGCCGAGATGATAGGTTGGGTTAGGTTAGGTTATATTTCGTTATTGATGTATATGAAGGTGCCACGGAGACGTAGAGGCCAACTCGCCAGGAATGTTGTCAAATATTACCGCCGAAATTTTAGGTTGGGTTAGGTTAGGTTATATTACATTATTGATTTATATAAAGGTCCCACGGAGAAGTAGAGGCCCACTCGTCAGGAATATCGTCAAATATTACCGCCGAGATGTTAGGTTGGGTTAGGTTAGGTTATATTACGTTCTTGATGTATATAAAGGTCCCACGCAGACGTAGAGGCCAACCCGCCAGGAATGTTGTCAAATATTACCGCCGAAATGATAGGTTGGGTTAGGTTAGGTTATATTTCGTTATTGATGTATATGAAGGTCCCACGGAGACGTAGAGTCCAAATCGCCAGGAATGTTGTCAAATATTACAGCCGAGATGTGAGGTTGGGTTAGGTTAGGCTATATTACGTTATTGATGTATATAAAGGTCCCACGGTGCCGTTGAATCCAACTCGCCAGGAATGTTGCCAAATATTATCGCCGCGATGTTAGATTGGGTTAGGTTAGGTTAGACTACGTTATTGACGTATATAAAGGTCCCACGGAGACGTAGAGGCCAACTCGCCAGGAATGTTGTCAAATATTACAGCCGCGATGTTAGATTGGGTTAGGTTAGGTTATATTACGTTCTTGATGTATATAAAGGTCCCACGCAGACGTAGAGGCCAACCCGCCAGGAATGTTGTCAAATATTACCGCCGAGATGATAGGTTGGATTAGGTTAGGTTATATTACGTTATTGATGTATATAAAGGTCCCACGGAGACGTAGAGGCCAACTCGCCAGGAATGTTGTCAAATATTACAGCCGCGATGTTAGATTGGGTTAGGTTAGGTTATATTACGTTATTGTTGTATATAAAGGTCCCACGGAGACGTAGAGGCCAACAAGCCAGGAATGTTGCCAAATATTACAGCCGCGATGTTAGATTGGGTTAGGTTAGGTTATATTACGTTATTGATGTATATAAAGGTCCCACGGAGACGTAGAGGCCAACAAGCCAGGAATGTTGCCAAATATTACCGCCCATTTGTTAGGTTGGGTTAGGGTAGGTTATATTACGTTCTTGATGTATATAAAGGTCCCACGCAGACGTAGAGGCCAACTCGCCAGGAATGTTGTGAAATATTACAGCCGAGATGATAGGTTGGGTTAGGTTAGGTTATATTTCGTTATTGATGTATATGAAGGTCCCACGGAGACGTAGAGGCCAACTCGCCAGGAATGTTGTCAAATATTACCGCCGAAATGTTAGGTTGGGTTAGGTTAGGTTATATTACATAATTGATGTATATAAAGGTCCCACGGAGACGTAGAGGCCCACTCGTCAGGAATATTGTCAAACATTACCGCCGAGATGTTAGGTTGGTTTAGGTTAGGTTATATTACGTTCTTGATATATATAAAGGTCCCACGCAGACGTAGAGGCCAACCCGCCAGGAATGTTGTCAAATATTACCGCCGAAATGTTAGATTGGGTTAGGTTAGGTTATATTACGTTATTGTTGTATATAAAGGTCCCACGGAGACGTAGAGGCCAACTCGCCAGGAATGTTGTCAAATATTACCGCCGAGATAATAGGTTGGGTTAGGTTAGGTTATATTACGTTATTGTAGTATATAAAGGTTCCACGGAGACGCAGAGGCCAACTCGCGAGGAATTTTGTCAAATATTACCGCCGAGATGATGTGTTGGATTAGGTTAGGTTATATTACGTTATTGATGTATATAAAGGTCCCACGGAGACGTAGAGGCCAACTCGCCAGGAATGTTGTCAAATATTACAGCCGCGATGTTAGGTTGGGTTAGGTTAGGTTATATTACGTTCTTGATGTATATAAAGGTCCCACGCAGACGTAGAGGCCAACCCGCCAGGAATGTTGTCAAATATTACCGCCGAAATGATAGGTTGGGTTAGGTTAGGTTATATTTCGTTATTGATGTATATGAAGGTCCCACGGAGACGTAGAGTCCAAATCGCCAGGAATGTTGTCAAATATTACAGCCGAGATGTGAGGTTGGGTTAGGTTAGGCTATATTACGTTATTGATGTATATAAAGGTCCCACGGTGCCGTTGAAGCCAACTCGCCAGGAATGTTGCCAAATATTATCGCCGCGATGTTAGATTGGGTTAGGTTAGGTTAGACTACGTTATTGACGTATATAAAGGTCCCACGGAGACGTAGAGGCCAACTCGCCAGGAATGTTGTCAAATATTACAGCCGCGATGTTAGATTGGGTTAGGTTAGGTTATATTACGTTCTTGATGTATATAAAGGTCCCACGCAGACGTAGAGGCCAACCCGCCAGGAATGTTGTCAAATATTACCGCCGAGATGATAGGTTGGATTAGGTTAGGTTATATTACGTTATTGATGTATATAAAGGTCCCACGGAGACGTAGAGGCCAACTCGCCAGGAATGTTGTCAAATATTACAGCCGCGATGTTAGATTGGGTTAGGTTAGGTTATATTACGTTATTGTTGTATATAAAGGTCCCACGGAGACGTAGAGGCCAACAAGCCAGGAATGTTGCCAAATATTACAGCCGCGATGTTAGATTGGGTTAGGTTAGGTTATATTACGTTATTGATGTATATAAAGGTCCCACGGAGACGTAGAGGCCAACAAGCCAGGAATGTTGCCAAATATTACCGCCCATTTGTTAGGTTGGGTTAGGGTAGGTTATATTACGTTCTTGATGTATATAAAGGTCCCACGCAGACGTAGAGGCCAACTCGCCAGGAATGTTGTGAAATATTACAGCCGAGATGATAGGTTGGGTTAGGTTAGGTTATATTTCGTTATTGATGTATATGAAGGTCCCACGGAGACGTAGAGGCCAACTCGCCAGGAATGTTGTCAAATATTACCGCCGAAATGTTAGGTTGGGTTAGGTTAGGTTATATTACATTATTGATGTATATAAAGGTCCCACGGAGACGTAGAGGCCCACTCGTCAGGAATATTGTCAAACATTACCGCCGAGATGTTAGGTTGGTTTAGGTTAGGTTATATTACGTTCTTGATATATATAAAGGTCCCACGCAGACGTAGAGGCCAACCCGCCAGGAATGTTGTCAAATATTACCGCCGAAATGTTAGATTGGGTTAGGTTAGGTTATATTACGTTATTGTTGTATATAAAGGTCCCACGGAGACGTAGAGGCCAACTCGCCAGGAATGTTGTCAAATATTACCGCCGAGATAATAGGTTGGGTTAGGTTAGGTTATATTACGTTATTGTAGTATATAAAGGTTCCACGGAGACGCAGAGGCCAACTCGCGAGGAATTTTGTCAAATATTACCGCCGAGATGATGTGTTGGATTAGGTTAGGTTATATTACGTTATTGATGTATATAAAGGTCCCACGGAGACGTAGAGGCCAACTCGCCAGGAATGTTGTCAAATATTACAGCCGCGATGTTAGGTTGGGTTAGGTTAGGTTATATTACGTTCTTGATGTATATAAAGGTCCCACGCAGACGTAGAGGCCAACCCGCCAGGAATGTTGTCAAATATTACCGCCGAAATGATAGGTTGGGTTAGGTTAGGTTATATTTCGTTATTGATGTATATGAAGGTCCCACGGAGACGTAGAGTCCAAATCGCCAGGAATGTTGTCAAATATTACAGCCGAGATGTGAGGTTGGGTTAGGTTAGGCTATATTACGTTATTGATGTATATAAAGGTCCCACGGTGCCGTTGAAGCCAACTCGCCAGGAATGTTGCCAAATATTATCGCCGCGATGTTAGATTGGGTTAGGTTAGGTTAGACTACGTTATTGACGTATATAAAGGTCCCACGGAGACGTAGAGGCCAACTCGCCAGGAATGTTGTCAAATATTACAGCCGCGATGTTAGATTGGGTTAGGTTAGGTTATATTACGTTCTTGATGTATATAAAGGTCCCACGCAGACGTAGAGGCCAACCCGCCAGGAATGTTGTCAAATATTACCGCCGAGATGATAGGTTGGATTAGGTTAGGTTATATTACGTTATTGATGTATATAAAGGTCCCACGGAGACGTAGAGGCCAACTCGCCAGGAATGTTGTCAAATATTACAGCCGCGATGTTAGATTGGGTTAGGTTAGGTTATATTACGTTATTGTTGTATATAAAGGTCCCACGGAGACGTAGAGGCCAACAAGCCAGGAATGTTGCCAAATATTACAGCCGCGATGTTAGATTGGGTTAGGTTAGGTTATATTACGTTATTGATGTATATAAAGGTCCCACGGAGACGTAGAGGCCAACAAGCCAGGAATGTTGCCAAATATTACCGCCCATTTGTTAGGTTGGGTTAGGGTAGGTTATATTACGTTCTTGATGTATATAAAGGTCCCACGCAGACGTAGAGGCCAACTCGCCAGGAATGTTGTGAAATATTACAGCCGAGATGATAGGTTGGGTTAGGTTAGGTTATATTTCGTTATTGATGTATATGAAGGTCCCACGGAGACGTAGAGGCCAACTCGCCAGGAATGTTGTCAAATATTACCGCCGAAATGTTAGGTTGGGTTAGGTTAGGTTATATTACATTATTGATGTATATAAAGGTCCCACGGAGACGTAGAGGCCCACTCGTCAGGAATATTGTCAAACATTACCGCCGAGATGTTAGGTTGGTTTAGGTTAGGTTATATTACGTTCTTGATATATATAAAGGTCCCACGCAGACGTAGAGGCCAACCCGCCAGGAATGTTGTCAAATATTACCGCCGAAATGTTAGATTGGGTTAGGTTAGGTTATATTACGTTATTGTTGTATATAAAGGTCCCACGGAGACGTAGAGGCCAACTCGCCAGGAATGTTGTCAAATATTACCGCCGAGATAATAGGTTGGGTTAGGTTAGGTTATATTACGTTATTGTAGTATATAAAGGTTCCACGGAGACGCAGAGGCCAACTCGCGAGGAATTTTGTCAAATATTACCGCCGAGATGATGTGTTGGATTAGGTTAGGTTATATTACGTTATTGATGTATATAAAGGTCCCACGGAGACGTAGAGGCCAACTCGCCAGGAATGTTGTCAAATATTACAGCCGCGATGTTAGATTGGGTTAGGTTAGGTTATATTACGTTATTGTTGTATATAAAGGTCCCACGGAGACGTAGAGGCCAACTCGCCAGGAATGTTGTCAAATATTACCGCCGAGATGATAGGTTGGGTTAGGTTAGGTTATATTTCGTTATTGATGTATATGAAGGTCCCACGGAGACGTAGAGGCCAACTCGCCAGGAATGTGTTCAAATATTACCGCCGAAATTTTAGGTTGGGTTAGGTTAGGTTATATTACATTATTGATGTATATAAAGGTCCCACGGAGAAGTAGAGACCCACTCGTCAGGAATATTGTCAAATATTACCGCCGAGATGTTAGCTTGGGTTAGGTTAGGTTATATTACGTTCTTGATGTATATAAAGGTCCCACGCAGACGTAGAGGCCAACCCGCCAGGAATGTTGTCAAATATTACCGCCCAAATGATAGGTTGGGTTAGGTTAGGTTATATTACGTTATTGATGTATATAAAGGTCCCACGGAGACGTAGAGGCCAATTCGCCAGGAATGTTGTCAAATATTACAGCCGCGATGTTAGATTGGGTTAGGTTAGGTTATATTACGTTATTGTTGTATATAAAGGTCCCACGGAGACGTAGAGGCCAACAAGCCAGGAATGTTGCCAAATATTACAGCCGCGATGTTAGATTGGGTTAGGTTAGGTTATATTACGTTATTGATGTATATAAAGGTCCCACGGAGACGTAGTGGCCAACAAGCCAGGAATGTTGCCAAATATTACCGCCCATTTGTTAGGTTGGGTTAGGTTAGGTTATATTACGTTCTTGATGTATATAAAGGTCCCACGCAGACGTAGAGGCCAACTCGCCAGGAATGTTGTGAAATATTACAGCCGAGATGATAGGTTGGGTTAGGTTAGGTTATATTTCGTTATTGATGTATATGAAGGTCCCACGGAGACGTAGAGGCCAACTCGCCAGGAATGTTGTCAAATATTACCGCCGAAATGTTAGGTTGGGTTAGGTTAGGTTATATTACATTATTGATGTATATAAAGGTCCCACGGAGACGTAGAGGCCCACTCGTCAGGAATATTGTCAAACATTACCGCCGAGATGTTAGGTTGGTTTAGGTTAGGTTATATTACGTTCTTCATGTATATAAAGGGCCCACGCAGACGTAGAGGCCAACCCGCCAGGAATGTTGTCAAATATTACCGCCGAAATGATAGGTTGGGTTAGGTTAGGTTATATTTCGTTATTGATGTATATGAAGGTCCCACGGAGACGTAGAGGCCAACTCGCCAGGAATGTTGTCAAATATTACAGCCGCGATGTTAGATTGGGTTAGGTTAGGTTATATTACGTTATTGTTGTATATAAAGGTCCCACGGAGACGTAGAGGCCAACTCGCGAGGAATGTTGTCAAATATTACCGCCGAGATGATGTGTTGGATTAGGTTAGGTTATATTACGTTATTGATGTATATAAAGGTCCCACGGAGACGTAGAGGCCAACTCGCCAGGAATGTTGTCAAATATTACAGCCGCGATGTTAGATTGGGTTAGGTTAGGTTATATTACGTTATTGTTGTATATAAAGGTCCCACGGAGACGTAGAGGCCCACTCGTCAGGAATATTGTCAAACATTACCGCCGAGATGTTAGATAGGGTTAGGTTAGGTTATATTACGTTATTGATGTATATAAAGGTCCCACGCAGACGTAGAAGCCAACCCGCCAGGAATGTTGTCAAATATTACCGCCGAGATGATAGGTTGGATTAGGTTAGGTTATATTACGTTATTGATGTATATAAAGGTCCCACGGAGACGTAGAGGCCAACTCGCCAGGAATGTTGTCAAATATTACCGCCGAAATGTTAGATTGGGTTAGGTTAGGTTATATTACGTTATTGTTGTATATAAAGGTCCCACGGAGACGTAGAGGCCAACTCGCCAGGAATGTTGTCAAATATTACCGCCGAGATAATAGGTTGGGTTAGGTTAGGTTATATTACGTTATTGTAGTATATAAAGGTTCCACGGAGACGCAGAGGCCAACTCGCGAGGAATGTTGTCAAATATTACCGCCGAGATGATGTGTTGGATTAGGTTAGGTTATATTACGTTATTGATGTATATAAAGGTCCCACGGAGACGTAGAGGCCAACTCGCCAGGAATGTTGTCAAATATTACAGCCGCGATGTTAGATTGGGTTAGGTTAGGTTATATTACGTTATTGTTGTATATAAAGGTCCCACGGAGACGTAGAGGCCAACAAGCCAGGAATGTTGCCAAATATTACAGCCGCGATGTTAGATTGGGTTAGGTTAGGTTATATTACGTTATTGATGTATATAAAGGTCCCACGGAGACGTAGAGGCCAACAAGCCAGGAATGTTGCCAAATATTACCGCCCATTTGTTAGGTTGGGTTAGGTTAGGTTATATTACGTTCTTGATGTATATAAAGGTCCCACGCAGACGTAGAGGCCAACTCGCCAGGAATGTTGTGAAATATTACAGCCGAGATGATAGGTTGGGGTAGGTTAGGTTATACTTCGTTATTGATGTATATGAAGGTCCCACGGAGACGTAGAGGCCAACTCGCCAGGAATGTTGTCAAATATTACCGCCGAAATGTTAGGTTGGGTTAGGTTAGGTTATATTACATTATTGATGTATATAAAGGTCCCACGCAGACGTAGAGGCCAACCCGCCAGGAATGTTGTCAAATATTACCGCCGAAATGTTAGATTGGGTTAGGTTAGGTTATATTACGTTATTGTTGTATATAAAGGTCCCACGGAGACGTAGAGGCCAACTCGCCAGGAATGTTGTCAAATATTACCGCCGAGATAATAGGTTGGGTTAGGTTAGGTTATATTACGTTATTGTAGTATATAAAGGTTCCACGGAGACGCAGAGGCCAACTCGCGAGGAATGTTGTCAAATATTACCGCCGAGATGATGTGTTGGATTAGGTTAGGTTATATTACGTTATTGATGTATATAAAGGTCCCACGGAGACGTAGAGGCCAACTCGCCAGGAATGTTGTCAAATATTACAGCCGCGATGTTAGATTGGGTTAGGTTAGGTTATATTACGTTATTGTTGTATATAAAGGTCCCACTGAGACGTAGAGGCCAACTCGCCAGGAATGTTGTCAAATATTACCGCCGAGATGATAGGTTGGGTTAGGTTAGGTTATATTTCGTTATTGATGTATATGAAGGTCCCACGGAGACGTAGAGGCCAACTCGCCAGGAATGTTGTCAAATATTACCGACGAAATTTTAGGTTGGGTTAGGTTAGGTTATATTACATTATTGATGTATATAAAGGTCCCACGGAGAAGTAGAGACCCACTCGTCAGGAATATTGTCAAATATTACCGCCGAGATGTTAGGTTGGGTTAGGTTAGGTTATATTACGTTCTTGATGTATATAAAGGTCCCACGCAGACGTAGAGGCCAACCCGCCAGGAATGTTGTCAAATATTACCGCCGAAATGATAGGTTGGGTTAGGTTAGGTTATATTACGTTATTGATGTATATAAAGGTCCCACGGAGACGTAGAGGCCAACTCGCCAGGAATGTTGTCAAATACTACAGCCGCGATGTTAGATTGGGTTAGGTTAGGTTATATTACGTTATTGTTGTATATAAAGGTCCCACGGAGACGTAGAGGCCAACAAGGCAGGAATGTTGCCAAATATTACAGCCGCGATGTTAGATTGGGTTAGGTTAGGTTATATTACGTTATTGATGTATATAAAGGTCCCACGGAGACGTAGAGGCCAACAAGCCAGGAATGTTGCCAAATATTACCGCCCATTTGTTAGGTTGGGTTAGGTTAGGTTATATTACGTTCTTGATGTATATAAAGGTCCCACGCAGACGCAGAGGCCAACTCGCCAGGAATGTTGTGAAATATTACAGCCGAGATGATAGGTTGGGTTAGGTTAGGTTATATTTCGTTATTGATGTATATGAAGGTCCCACGGAGACGTAGAGGCCAACTCGCCAGGAATGTTGTCAAATATTACCGCCGAGATGATGTGTTGGATTAGGTTAGGTTATATTACGTTATTGATGTATATAAAGGTCCCACGGAGAAGTAGAGGCCAACTCGCCAGGAATGTTGTCAAATATTACAGCCGCGATGTTAGATTGGGTTAGGTTAGGTTATATTACGTTATTGTTGTATATAAAGGTCCCACGGAGACGTAGAGGCCCACTCGTCAGGAATATTGTCAAACATTACCGCCGAGATGTTAGATAGGGTTAGGTTAGGTTATATTACGTTATTGATGTATATAAAGGTCCCACGCAGACGTAGAAGCCAACCCGCCAGGAATGTTGTCAAATATTACCGCCGAGATGATAGGTTGGATTAGGTTAGGTTATATTACGTTATTGATGTATATAAAGGTCCCACGGAGACGTAGAGTCCAACAAGCCAGGAATGTTGCCAAATATTACCGCCGATTTGTTAGGTTGGGTTAGGTTAGGTTATATTTCGTTATTGATGTATATGAAGGTCCCACGGAGACGTAGAGGCCAACTCGCCAGGAATGTTGTCAAATATTACAGCCGCGATGTTAGATTGGGTTAGGTTAGGTTATATTACGTTATTGTAGTATATAAAGGTCCCACGGAGACGCAGAGGCCAACTCGTGAGGAATGTTGTCAAATATTACCGCCGAGATGATGTGTTGGATTAGGTTAGGTTATATTACGTTATTGATGTATATAAAGGTCCCACGGAGACGTAGAGGCCAACTCGCCAGGAATGTTGTCAAATATTACAGCCGCGATGTTAGATTGGGTTAGGTTAGGTTATATTACGTTATTGTTGTATATAAAGGTCCCACGGAGACGTAGAGGCCAACTCGCCAGGAATGTTGTCAAATATTACCGCCGAGATGATAGGTTGGGTTAGGTTAGGTTATATTTCGTTATTGATGTATATGAAGGTCCCACGCAGACGTAGAGGCCAACCCGCCAGGAATGATGTCAAATATTACCGCCGAAATGATAGGTTGGGTTAGGTTAGGTTATATTTCGTTACTGATGTATATGAAGGTCCCACGGAGACGTAGAGTCCAACTCGCCAGGAATGTTGTCAAATATTACAGCCGAGATGTGAGGTTGGGTTAGGTTAGGCTATATTACGTTATTGATGTATATAAAGGTCCCACGGTGCCGTAGAAGCCAACTCGCCAGGAATGTTGCCAAATATTATCGCCGCGATGTTAGATTGGGTTAGGTTAGGTTAGACTACGTTATTGACGTATATAAAGGTCCCACGGAGACGTAGAGGCCAACTCGCCAGGAATGTTGTCAAATATTACAGCCGCGATGTTAGATTGGGTTAGGTTAGGTTATATTACGTTCTTGATGTATATAAAGGTCCCACGCAGACGTAGAGGCCAACCCGCCAGGAATGTTGTCAAATATTACCGCCGAGATGATAGGTTGGATTAGGTTAGGTTATATTACGTTATTGATGTATATAAAGGTCCCACGGAGACGTAGAGGCCAACTCGCCAGGAATGTTGTCAAATATTACAGCCGCGATGTTAGATTGGGTTAGGTTAGGTTATATTACGTTATTGTTGTATATAAAGGTCCCACGGAGACGTAGAGGCCAACTCGCCAGGAATGTTGTCAAATATTACAGCCGCGATGTTAGATTGGGTTAGGTTAGGTTATATTACGTTATTGTTGTATATAAAGGTCCCACGGAGACGTAGAGGCCAACAAGCCAGGAATGTTGCCAAATATTACAGCCGCGATGTTAGATTGGGTTAGGTTAGGTTATATTACGTTATTGATGTATATAAAGGTCCCACGGAGACGTAGAGGCCAACTCGCCAGGAATGTTGTCAAATATTACCGCCGAAATTTTAGGTTGGGTTAGGTTAGGTTATATTACATTATTGATGTATATAAAGGTCCCACGGAGAAGTAGAGACCCACTCGTCAGGAATATTGTCAAATATTACCGCCGAGATGTTAGGTTGGGTTAGATTAGGTTATATTACGTTCTTGATGTATATAAAGGTCCCACGCAGACGTAGAGGCCAACCCGCCAGGAATGTTGTCAAATATTACCGCCGAAATGATAGGTTGGGTTAGGTTAGGTTATATTACGTTATTGATGTATATAAAGGTCCCACGGAGACGTAGAGGCCAACTCGCCAGGAATGTTGTCAAATATTACAGCCGCGATGTTAGATTGGGTTAGGTTAGGTTATATTACGTTATTGTTGTATATAAAGGTCCCACGGAGACGTAGAGGCCAACAAGCCAGGAATGTTGCCAAATATTACAGCCGCGATGTTAGATTGGGTTAGGTTAGGTTATATTACGTTATTGATGTATATAAAGGTCCCACGGAGACGTAGAGGCCAACAAGCCAGGAATGTTGCCAAATATTACCGCCCATTTGTTAGGTTGGGTTAGGTTAGGTTATATTACGTTCTTGATGTATATAAAGGTCCCACGCAGACGTAGAGGCCAACTCGCCAGGAATGTTGTGAAATATTACAGCCGAGATGATAGGTTGGGTTAGGTTAGGTTATATTTCGTTATTGATGTATATGAAGGTCCCACGGAGACGTAGAGGCCAACTCGCCAGGAATGTTGTCAAATATTACCGCCGAGGTGATGTGTTGGATTAGGTTAGGTTATATTACGTTATTGATGTATATAAAGGTCCCACGGAGACGTAGAGGCCAACTCGCCAGGAATGTTGTCAAATATTACAGCCGCGATGTTAGATTGGGTTAGGTTAGGTTATATTCCGTTATTGTTGTATATAAAGGTCCCACGGAGACGTAGAGGCCCACTCGTCAGGAATATTGTCAAACATTACCGCCGAGATGTTAGATAGGGTTAGGTTAGGTTATATTACGTTATTGATGTATATAAAGGTCCCACGCAGACGTAGAAGCCAACCCGCCAGGAATGTTGTCAAATATTACCGCCGAGATGATAGGTTGGATTAGGTTAGGTTATATTACGTTATTGATGTATATAACGGTCCCACGGAGACGTAGAGGCCAACTCGCCAGGAATGTTGTCAAATATTACCGCCGAAATGTTAGATTGGGTTAGGTTAGGTTATATTACGTTATTGTTGTATATAAAGGTCCCACGGAGACGTAGAGGCCAACTCGCCAGGAATGTTGTCAAATATTACCGCCGAGATAATAGGTTGGGTTAGGTTAGGTTATATTACGTTATTGTAGTATATAAAGGTCCCACGGAGACGCAGAGGCCAACTCGCGAGGAATGTTGTCAAATATTACCGCCGAGATGATGTGTTGGATTAGGTTAGGTTATATTACGTTATTGATGTATATAAAGGTCCCACGGAGACGTAGAGGCCAACTCGCCAGGAATGTTGTCAAATATTACAGCCGCGATGTTAGATTGGGTTAGGTTAGGTTATATTACGTTATTGTTGTATATAAAGGTCCCACGGAGACGTAGAGGCCAACTCGCCAGGAATGTTGTCAAATATTACCGCCGAGATGATAGGTTGGGTTAGGTTAGGTTATATTTCGTTATTGATGTATATGAAGGTCCCACGGAGACGTAGAGGCCAACTCGCCAGGAATGTTGTCAAATATTACCGCCGAAATTTTAGGTTGGGTTAGGTTAGGTTATATTACATTATTGATGTATATAAAGGTCCCACGGAGAAGTAGAGGCCCACTCGTCAGGAATATTGTCAAATATTACCGCCGAGATGTTAGGTTGGGTTAGGTTAGGTTATATTACGTTCTTGATGTATATAAAGGTCCCACGCAGACGTAGAAGCCAACCCGCCAGGAATGTTGTCAAATATTACCGCCGAAATGATAGGTTGGGTTAGGTTAGGTTATATTTCGTTACTGATGTATATGAAGGTCCCACGGAGACGTAGAGTCCAACTCGCCAGGAATGTTGTCAAATATTACAGCCGAGATGTGAGGTTGGGTTAGGTTAGGCTATATTACGTTATTGATGTATATAAAGGTCCCACGGTGCCGTAGAAGCCAACTCGCCAGGAATGTTGCCAAATATTATCGCCGCGATGTTAGATTGCGTTAGGTTAGGTTAGACTACGTTATTGACGTATATAAAGGTCCCACGGAGACGTAGAGGCCAACTCGCCAGGAATGTTGTCAAATATTACAGCCGCGATGTTAGATTGGGTTAGGTTAGGTTATATTACGTTCTTGATGTACATAAAGGTCCCACGCAGACGTAGAGGCCAAACCGCCAGGAATGTTGTCAAATATTACCGCCGAGATGATAGGTTGGATTAGGTTAGGTTATATTACGTTATTGATGTATATAAAGGTCCCACGGAGACGTAGAGGCCAACTCGCCAGGAATGTTGTCAAATATTACAGCCGCGATGTTAGATTGGGTTAGGTTAGGTTATATTACGTTATTGTTGTATATAAAGGTCCCACGGAGACGTAGAGGCCCACTCGTCAGGAATATTGTCAAACATTACCGCCGAGATGTTAGATAGGGTTAGGTTAGGTTATATTACGTTATTGATGTATATAAAGGTCCCACGCAGACGTAGAAGCCAACCCGCCAGGAATGTTGTCAAATATTACCGCCGAGATGATAGGTTGGATTAGGTTAGGTTATATTACGTTATTGATGTATATAAAGGTCCCACGGAGACGTAGAGGCCAACTCGCCAGGAATGTTGTCAAATATTACAGCCGCGATGTTAGATTGGGTTAGGTTAGGTTATATTACGTTATTGTTGTATATAAAGGTCCCACGGAGACGTAGAGGCCAACAAGCCAGGAATGTTGTCAAATATTACAGCCGCGATGTTAGATTGGGTTAGGTTAGGTTATATTACGTTATTGATGTATATAAAGGTCCCACGGAGACGTAGAGGCCAACAAGCCAGGAATGTTGCCAAATATTACCGCCGAGTTGTTAGGTTGGGTTAGGTTAGGTTATATTACGTTCTTGATGTATATAAAGGTCCCACGCAGACGTAGAGGCCAACTCGCCAGGAATGTTGTGAAATATTACAGCCGAGATGATAGGTTGGGTTAGGTTAGGTTATATTTCGTTATTGATGTATATGAAGGTCCCACGGAGACGTACAGGCCAACTCGCCAGGAATGTTGTCAAATATTACCGCCGAAATGTTAGGTTGGGTTAGGTTAGGTTATATTACATTATTGATGTATATAAAGGTCCCACGGAGACGTAGAGGCCCACTCGTCAGGAATATTGTCAAACATTACCGCCGAGATGTTAGGTTGGTTTAGGTTAGGTTATATTACGTTCTTCATGTATATAAAGGGCCCACGCAGACGTAGAGGCCAACCCGCCAGGAATGTTGTCAAATATTACCGCCGAAATGATAGGTTGGGTTAGGTTAGGTTATATTTCGTTATTGATGTATATGAAGGTCCCACGGAGACGTAGAGGCCAACTCGCCAGGAATGTTGTCAAATATTACAGCCGCGATGTTAGATTGGGTTAGGTTAGGTTATATTACGTTATTGTTGTATATAAAGGTCCCACGGAGACGTAGAGTCCAACAAGCCAGGAATGTTGCCAAATATTACCGCCGAGTTGTTAGGTTGGGTTAGGTTAGGTTATATTTCGTTATTGATGTATATGAAGGTCCCACGGAGACGTAGAGGCCAACTCGCCAGGAATGTTGTCAAATATTACAGCCGCGATGTTAGATTGGGTTAGGTTAGGTTATATTACGTTATTGTTGTACATAAAGGTCCCACGGAGACGTAGAGTCCAACAAGCCAGGAATGTTGCCAAATATTACCGCCGAGTTGTTAGGTTGGGTTAGGTTAGGTTATATTACGTTCTTGATGTATATAAAGGTCCCACGCAGACGTAGAGGCCAACTCGCCAGGAATGTTGTGTAATATTACTGCCGAGATGATAGGTTGGGTTAGGTTAGGTTATATTTCGTTATTGATGTATATGAAGATCCCACGGTGACGTAGAAGCCAACTCGCCAGGAATGTTGTCAAATATTACCGCCGAAATGTTAGGTTGGGTTAGGTTAGGTTATATTACATTATTGATGTATACAAAGGTCCCACGGCGACGTAGAGGCCCACTCGTCAGGAATATTGTCAAATATTACCGCCGAGATGTTAGGTTGGGTTAGGATAGGTTATATTACGTTCTTGATGTATATAAAGGTCCCACGCAGACGTAGAGGCCAACCCGCCAGGAATGTTGTCAAATATTACCGCCGAAATGTTAGATTGGGTTAGGTTAGGTTATATTACGTTATTGTTGTATATAAAGGTCCCACGGAGACGTAGAGGCCAACTCGCCAGGAATGTTGTCAAATATTACCGCCGAGATAATAGGTTGGGTTAGGTTAGGTTATATTAAGTTGTTGTAGTATATAAAGGTCCCACGGAGACGCAGAGGCCAACTCGCGAGCAATGTTGTCAAATATTACCGCCGAGATGATGTGTTGGATTAGGTTAGGTTATATTACGTTATTGATGTATATAAAGGTCCCACGGATACGTAGAGGCCAACAAGCCAGGAATTTTGCCAAATATTACCGCCGAGATGTGAGGTTGGGTTAGGTTAGGCTATATTACGTTATTGATGTATATAAAGGTCCCACGGTGCCGTAGAAGCCAACTCGCCAGGAATGTTGCCAAATATTATCGCCGCGATGTTAGATTGGGTTAGGTTAGGTTAGACTACGTTATTGACGTATATAAAGGTCCCACGGAGACGTAGAGGCCAACTCGCCAGGAATGTTGTCAAATATTACAGCCGCGATGTTAGATTGGGTTAGGTTAGGTTATATTACGTTATTGTTGTATATAAAGGTCCCACGGAAACGTAGAGGCCAATTCGCCAGGAAAGTTGTCAAATATTACCGCCGAGATGATAGGTTGGGTTAGGTTAGGTTATATTACGTTATTGTAGTATATAAAGGTCCCACGGAGACGCAGAGGCCAACTCGCCAGGAATGTTGTCAAATATTACCGCCGAGATGATGTGTTGGATTAGGTTAGGTTATATTACGTTATTGATGTATATAAAGGTCCCACGGAGACGTAGAGGCCAACTCGCCAGGAATGTTGTCAAATATTACAGCCGCGATGTTAGATTGGGTTAGGTTAGGTTATATTACGTTCTTGATATATATAAAGGTCCCACGCAGAAGTAGAGGCCAACCCGCCAGGAATGTTGTCAAATATTACCGCCGAGATGATAGGTTGGATTAGGTTAGGTTATATTACGTTATTGATGTATATAAAGGTCCCACGGAGACGTAGAGGCCAACTCGCCAGGAATGTTGTCAAATATTACAGCCGCGATGTTAGATTGGGTTAGGTTAGGTTATATTACGTTATTGTTGTATATAAAGGTCCCACGGAGACGTAGAGGCCAACTCGCCAGGAATGTTGTCAAATATTACAGCCGCGATGTTAGATTGGGTTAGGTTAGGTTATATTACGTTATTGATGTATATAAAGGTCCCACGGAGACGTAGAGGCCAACAAGCCAGGAATGTTGCCAAATATTACCGCCGAGTTGTTAGGTTGGGTTAGGTTAGGTTATATTACGTTCTTGATGTATATAAAGGTCCCACGCAGACGTAGAGGCCAACTCGCCAGGAATGTTGTGAAATATTACAGCCGAGATGATAGGTTGGGTTAGGTTAGGTTATATTTCGTTATTGATGTATATGAAGGTCCCACGGAGACGTAGAGGCCAACTCGCCAGGAATGTTGTCAAATATTACCGCCGAAATGTTAGGTTGGGTTAGGTTAGGTTATATTACATTATTGATGTATATAAAGGTCCCACGGAGACGTAGAGGCCCACTCGTCAGGAATATTGTCAAACATTACCGCCGAGATGTTAGGTTGGTTTAGGTTAGGTTATATTACGTTCTTCATGTATATAAAGGGCCCACGCAGACGTAGAGGCCAACCCGCCAGGAATGTTGTCAAATATTACCGCCGAAATGATAGGTTGGGTTAGGTTAGGTTATATTTCGTTATTGATGTATATGAAGGTCCCACGGAGACGTAGAGGCCAACTCGCCAGGAATGTTGTCAAATATTACAGCCGCGATGTTAGATTGGGTTAGGTTAGGTTATATTACGTTATTGTTGTATATAAAGGTCCCACGGAGACGTAGAGTCCAACAAGCCAGGAATGTTGCCAAATATTACCGCCGAGTTGTTAGGTTGGGTTAGGTTAGGTTATATTTCGTTATTGATGTATATGAAGGTCCCACGGAGACGTAGAGGCCAACTCGCCAGGAATGTTGTCAAATATTACAGCCGCGATGTTAGATTGGGTTAGGTTAGGTTATATTACGTTATTGTTGTACATAAAGGTCCCACGGAGACGTAGAGTCCAACAAGCCAGGAATGTTGCCAAATATTACCGCCGAGTTGTTAGGTTGGGTTAGGTTAGGTTATATTACGTTCTTGATGTATATAAAGGTCCCACGCAGACGTAGAGGCCAACTCGCCAGGAATGTTGTGTAATATTACTGCCGAGATGATAGGTTGGGTTAGGTTAGGTTATATTTCGTTATTGATGTATATGAGGATCCCACGGTGACGTAGAAGCCAACTCGCCAGGAATGTTGTCAAATATTACCGCCGAAATGTTAGGTTGGGTTAGGTTAGGTTATATTACATTATTGATGTATACAAAGGTCCCACGGCGACGTAGAGGCCCACTCGTCAGGAATATTGTCAAATATTACCGCCGAGATGTTAGGTTGGGTTAGGATAGGTTATATTACGTTCTTGATGTATATAAAGGTCCCACGCAGACGTAGATGCCAACCCGCCAGGAATGTTGTCAAATATTACCGCCGAAATGTTAGATTGGGTTAGGTTAGGTTATATTACGTTATTGTTGTATATAAAGGTCCCACGGAGACGTAGAGGCCAACTCGCCAGGAATGTTGTCAAATATTACCGCCGAGATAATAGGTTGGGTTAGGTTAGGTTATATTACGTTGTTGTAGTATATAAAGGTCCCACGGAGACGCAGAGGCCAACTCGCGAGCAATGTTGTCAAATATTACCGCCGAGATGATGTGTTGGATTAGGTTAGGTTATATTACGTTATTGATGTATATAAAGGTCCCACGGATACGTAGAGGCCAACAAGCCAGGAATTTTGCCAAATATTACCGCCGAGATGTGAGGTTGGGTTAGGTTAGGCTATATTACGTTATTGATGTATATAAAGGTCCCACGGTGCCGTAGAAGCCAACTCGCCAGGAATGTTGCCAAATATTATCGCCGCGATGTTAGATTGGGTTAGGTTAGGTTAGACTACGTTATTGACGTATATAAAGGTCCCACGGAGACGTAGAGGCCAACTCGCCAGGAATGTTGTCAAATATTACAGCCGCGATGTTAGATTGGGTTAGGTTAGGTTATATTACGTTATTGTTGTATATAAAGGTCCCACGGAAACGTAGAGGCCAATTCGCCAGGAAAGTTGTCAAATATTACCGCCGAGATGATAGGTTGGGTTAGGTTAGGTTATATTACGTTATTGTAGTATATAAAGGTCCCACGGAGACGCAGAGGCCAACTCGCCAGGAATGTTGTCAAATATTACCGCCGAGATGATGTGTTGGATTAGGTTAGGTTATATTACGTTATTGATGTATATAAAGGTCCCACGGAGACGTAGAGGCCAACTCGCCAGGAATGTTGTCAAATATTACAGCCGCGATGTTAGGTTGGGTTAGGTTAGGTTATATTACGTTCTTGATATATATAAAGGTCCCACGCAGAAGTAGAGGCCAACCCGCCAGGAATGTTGTCAAATATTACCGCCGAGATGATAGGTTGGATTAGGTTAGGTTATATTACGTTATTGATGTATATAAAGGTCCCACGGAGACGTAGAGGCCAACTCGCCAGGAATGTTGTCAAATATTACAGCAGCGATGTTAGATTGGGTTAGGTTAGGTTATATTACGTTATTGTTGTATATAAAGGTCCCACGGAGACGTAGAGGCCAACTCGCCAGGAATGTTGTCAAATATTACCGCCGAGATAATAGGTTGGGTTAGGTTAGGTTATATTACGTTATTGTAGTATATAAAGGTCCCACGGAGACGCAGAGGCCAACTCGCGAGGAATGTTGTCAAATATTACCGCCGAGATGATGTGTTGGATTCGGTTAGGTTATATTACGTTATTGATGTATATAAAGGTCCCACGGAGACGTAGAGGCCAACTCGCCAGGAATGTTGTCAAATATTACAGCCGCGATGTTAGATTGGGTTAGGTTAGGTTATATTACGTTATTGTTGTATATAAAGGTCCCACGGAGACGTAGAGGCCAACTCGCCAGGAATGTTGTCAAATATTACCGCCGAGATGATAGGTTGGGTTAGGTTAGGTTATATTTCGTTATTGATGTATATGAAGGTCCCACGGAGACGTAGAGGCCAACTCGCCAGGAATGTTGTCAAATATTACCGCCGAAATTTTAGGTTGGGTTAGGTTAGGTTATATTACATTATTGATGTATATAAAGGTCCCACGGAGAAGTAGAGGCCCACTCGTCAGGAATATTGTCAAATATTACCGCCGAGATGTTAGGTTGGGTTAGGTTAGGTTATATTACGTTCTTGATGTATATAAAGGTCCCACGCAGACGTAGAAGCCAACCCGCCAGGAATGTTGTCAAATATTACCGCCGAAATGATAGGTTGGGTTAGGTTAGGTTATATTTCGTTACTGATGTATATGAAGGTCCCACGGAGACGTAGAGTCCAACTCGCCAGGAATGTTGTCAAATATTACAGCCGAGATGTGAGGTTGGGTTAGGTTAGGCTATATTACGTTATTGATGTATATAAAGGTCCCACGGTGCCGTAGAAGCCAACTCGCCAGGAATGTTGCCAAATATTATCGCCGCGATGTTAGATTGCGTTAGGTTAGGTTAGACTACGTTATTGACGTATATAAAGGTCCCACGGAGACGTAGAGGCCAACTCGCCAGGAATGTTGTCAAATATTACAGCCGCGATGTTAGATTGGGTTAGGTTAGGTTATATTACGTTCTTGATGTATATAAAGGTCCCACGCAGACGTAGAGGCCAAACCGCCAGGAATGTTGTCAAATATTACCGCCGAGACGATAGGTTGGATTAGGTTAGGTTATATTACGTTATTGATGTATATAAAGGTCCCACGGAGACGTAGAGGCCAACTCGCCAGGAATGTTGTCAAATATTACAGCCGCGATGTTAGATTGGGTTAGGTTAGGTTATATTACGTTATTGTTGTATATAAAGGTCCCACGGAGACGTAGAGGCCCACTCGTCAGGAATATTGTCAAACATTACCGCCGAGATGTTAGATAGGGTTAGGTTAGGTTATATTACGTTATTGATGTATATAAAGGTCCCACGCAGACGTAGAAGCCAACCCGCCAGGAATGTTGTCAAATATTACCGCCGAGATGATAGGTTGGATTAGGTTAGGTTATATTACGTTATTGATGTATATAAAGGTCCCACGGAGACGTAGAGGCCAACTCGCCAGGAATGTTGTCAAATATTACAGCCGCGATGTTAGATTGGGTTAGGTTAGGTTATATTACGTTATTGTTGTATATAAAGGTCCCACGGAGACGTAGAGGCCAACAAGCCAGGAATGTTGCCAAATATTACAGCCGCGATGTTAGATTGGGTTAGGTTAGGTTATATTACGTTATTGGTGTATATAAAGGTCCCACGGAGACGTAGAGGCCAACAAGCCAGGAATGTTGCCAAATATTACCGCCGAGTTGTTAGGTTGGGTTAGGTTAGGTTATATTACGTTCTTGATGTATATAAAGGTCCCACGCAGACGTAGAGGCCAACTCGCCAGGAATGTTGTGAAATATTACAGCCGAGATGATAGGTTGGGTTAGGTTAGGTTATATTTCGTTATTGATGTATATGAAGGTCCCACGGAGACATAGAGGCCAACTCGCCAGGAATGTTGTCAAATATTACAGCCGCGATGTTAGATTGGGTTAGGTTAGGTTATATTACGTTATTGTTGTATATAAAGGTCCCACGGAGACGTAGAGTCCAACAAGCCAGGAATGTTGCCAAATATTACCGCCGAGTTGTTAGGTTGGGTTAGGTTAGGTTATATTTCGTTATTGATGTATATGAAGATCCCACGGTGACGTAGAAGCCAACTCGCCAGGAATGTTGTCAAATATTACCGCCGAAATGTTAGGTTGGGTTAGGTTAGGTTATATTACATTATTGATGTATACAAAGGTCCCACGGCGACGTAGAGGCCCACTCGTCAGGAATATTGTCAAATATTACCGCCGAGATGTTAGGTTGGGTTAGGATAGGTTATATTACGTTCTTGATGTATATAAAGGTCCCACGCAGACGTAGAGGCCAACCCGCCAGGAATGTTGTCAAATATTACCGCCGAAATGTTAGATTGGGTTAGGTTAGGTTATATTACGTTATTGTTGTATATAAAGGTCCCACGGAGACGTAGAGGCCAACTCGCCAGGAATGTTGTCAAATATTACCGCCGAGATAATAGGTTGGGTTAGGTTAGGTTATATTACGTTGTTGTAGTATATAAAGGTCCCACGGAGACGCAGAGGCCAACTCGCGAGCAATGTTGTCAAATATTACCGCCGAGATGATGTGTTGGATTAGGTTAGGTTATATTACGTTATTGATGTATATAAAGGTCCCACGGATACGTAGAGGCCAACAAGCCAGGAATTTTGCCAAATATTACCGCCGAGATGTGAGGTTGGGTTAGGTTAGGCTATATTACGTTATTGATGTATATAAAGGTCCCACGGTGCCGTAGAAGCCAACTCGCCAGGAATGTTGCCAAATATTATCGCCAGGATGTTAGATTGGGTTAGGTTAGGTTAGACTACGTTATTGACGTATATAAAGGTCCCACGGAGACGTAGAGGCCAACTCGCCAGGAATGTTGTCAAATATTACAGCCGCGATGTTAGATTGGGTTAGGTTAGGTTATATTACGTTATTGTTGTATATAAAGGTCCCACGGAAACGTAGAGGCCAATTCGCCAGGAAAGTTGTCAAATATTATCGCCGCGATGTTAGATTGGGTTAGGTTAGGTTAGACTACGTTATTGACGAATATAAAGGTCCCACGGAGACGTAGAGGCCAACTCGCCAGGAATGTTGTCAAATATTACAGCCGCGATGTTAGATTGGGTTAGGTTAGGTTATATTACGTTATTGTTGTATATAAAGGTCCCACGGAAACGTAGAGGCCAATTCGCCAGGAAAGTTGTCAAATATTACCGCCGAGATGATAGGTTGGGTTAGGTTAGGTTATATTACGTTATTGTAGTATATAAAGGTCCCACGGAGACGCAGAGGCCAACTCGCCAGGAATGTTGTCAAATATTACCGCCGAGATGATGTGTTGGATTAGGTTAGGTTATATTACGTTATTGATGTATATAAAGGTCCCACGGAGACGTAGAGGCCAACTCGCCAGGAATGTTGTCAAATATTACAGCCGCGATGTTAGATTGGGTTAGGTTAGGTTATATTACGTTCTTGATATATATAAAGGTCCCACGCAGAAGTAGAGGCCAACCCGCCAGGAATGTTGTCAAATATTACCGCCGAGATGATAGGTTGGATTAGGTTAGGTTATATTACGTTATTGATGTATATAAAGGTCCCACGGAGACGTAGAGGCCAACTCGCCAGGAATGTTGTCAAATATTACAGCCGCGATGTTAGATTGGGTTAGGTTAGGTTATATTACGTTATTGTTGTATATAAAGGTCCCACGGAGACGTAGAGGCCAACCCGCCAGGAATGTTGTCAAATATTACCTCCGAGATAATAGGTTGGGTTAGGTTAGGTTATATTACGTTATTGTAGTATATAAAGGTCCCACGGAGACGCAGAGGCCAACTCGCGAGGAATGTTGTCAAATATTACCGCCGAGATGATGTGTTGGATTAGGTTAGGTTATATTACGTTATTGATGTATATAAAGGTCCCACGGAGACGTAGAGGCCAACTCGCCAGGAATGTTGTCAAATATTACAGCCGCGATGTTAGATTGGGTTAGGTTAGGTTATATTACGTTATTGTTGTATATAAAGGTCCCACGGAGACGTAGAGGCCAACTCGCCAGGAATGTTGTCAAATATTACCGCCGAGATGATAGGTTGGGTTAGGTTAGGTTATATTTCGTTATTGATGTATATGAAGGTCCCACGGAGACGTAGAGGCCAACTCGCCAGGAATGTTGTCAAATATTACCGCCGAAATTTTAGGTTGGGTTAGGTTAGGTTATATTACATTATTGATGTATATAAAGGTCCCACGGAGAAGTAGAGGCCCACTCGTCAGGAATATTGTCAAATATTACCGCCGAGATGTTAGGTTGGGTTAGGTTAGGTTATATTACGTTCTTGATGTATATAAAGGTCCCACGCAGACGTAGAAGCCAACCCGCCAGGAATGTTGTCAAATATTACCGCCGAAATGATAGGTTGGGTTAGGTTAGGTTATATTTCGTTACTGATGTATATGAAGGTCCCACGGAGACGTAGAGTCCAACTCGCCAGGAATGTTGTCAAATATTACAGCCGAGATGTGAGGTTGGGTTAGGTTAGGCTATATTACGTTATTGATGTATATAAAGGTCCCACGGTGCCGTAGAAGCCAACTCGCCAGGAATGTTGCCAAATATTATCGCCGCGATGTTAGATTGCGTTAGGTTAGGTTAGACTACGTTATTGACGTATATAAAGGTCCCACGGAGACGTAGAGGCCAACTCGCCAGGAATGTTGTCAAATATTACAGCCGCGATGTTAGATTGGGTTAGGTTAGGTTATATTACGTTCTTGATGTATATAAAGGTCCCACGCAGACGTAGAGGCCAAACCGCCAGGAATGTTGTCAAATATTACCGCCGAGATGATAGGTTGGATTAGGTTAGGTTATATTACGTTATTGATGTATATAAAGGTCCCACGGAGACGTAGAGGCCAACTCGCCAGGAATGTTGTCAAATATTACAGCTGCGATGTTAGATTGGGTTAGGTTAGGTTATATTACGTTATTGTTGTATATAAAGGTCCCACGGAGACGTAGAGGCCCACTCGTCAGGAATATTGTCAAACATTACCGCCGAGATGTTAGATAGGGTTAGGTTAGGTTATATTACGTTATTGATGTATATAAAGGTCCCACGCAGACGTAGAAGCCGACCCGCCAGGAATGTTGTCAAATATTACCGCCGAGATGATAGGTTGGATTAGGTTAGGTTATATTACGTTATTGATGTATATAAAGGTCCCACGGAGACGTAGAGGCCAACTCGCCAGGAATGTTGTCAAATATTACAGCCGCGATGTTAGATTGGGTTAGGTTAGGTTATATTACGTTATTGTTGTATATAAAGGTCCCACGGAGACGTAGAGGCCAACAAGCCAGGAATGTTGCCAAATATTACAGCCGCGATGTTAGATTGGGTTAGGTTAGGTTATATTACGTTATTGATGTATATAAAGGTCCCACGGAGACGTAGAGGCCAACAAGCCAGGAATGTTGCCAAATATTACCGCCGAGTTGTTAGGTTGGGTTAGGTTAGGTTATATTACGTTCTTGATGTATATAAAGGTCCCACGCAGACGTAGAGGCCAACTCGCCAGGAATGTTGTGAAATATTACAGCCGAGATGATAGGTTGGGTTAGGTTAGGTTATATTTCGTTATTGATGTATATGAAGGTCCCACGGAGACGTAGAGTCCAACAAGCCAGGAATGTTGCCAAATATTACCGCCGAGTTGTTAGGTTGGGTTAGGTTAGGTTATATTTCGTTATTGATGTATATGAAGGTCCCACGGAGACGTAGAGGCCAACTCGCCAGGAATGTTGTCAAATATTACAGCCGCGATGTTAGATTGGGTTAGGTTAGGTTATATTACGTTATTGTTGTATATAAAGGTCCCACGGAGACGTAGAGTCCAACAAGCCAGGAATGTTGCCAAATATTACCGCCGAGTTGTTAGGTTGGGTTAGGTTAGGTTATATTACGTTCTTGATGTATATAAAGGTCCCACGCAGACGTAGAGTCCAACTCGCCAGGAATGTTGTGTAATATTACTGCCGAGATGATAGGTTGGGTTAGGTTAGGTTATATTTCGTTATTGATGTATATGAAGATCCCACGGTGACGTAGAAGCCAACTCGCCAGGAATGTTGTCAAATATTACCGCCGAAATGTTAGGTTGGGTTAGGTTAGGTTATATTACATTATTGATGTATACAAAGGTCCCACGGCGACGTAGAGGCCCACTCGTCAGGAATATTGTCAAATATTACCGCCGAGATGTTAGGTTGGGTTAGGATAGGTTATATTACGTTCTTGATGTATATAAAGGTCCCACGCAGACGTAGAGGCCAACCCGCCAGGAATGTTGTCAAATATTACCGCCGAGATAATAGGTTGGGTTAGGTTAGGTTATATTACGTTGTTGTAGTATATAAAGGTCCCACGGAGACGCAGAGGCCATCTCGCGAGCAATGTTGTCAAATATTACCGCCGAGATGATGTGTTGGATTAGGTTAGGTTATATTACGTTATTGATGTATATAAAGGTCCCACGGATACGTAGAGGCCAACAAGCCAGGAATTTTGCCAAATATTACCGCCGAGATGTGAGGTTGGGTTAGGTTAGGCTATATTACGTTATTGATGTATATAAAGGTCCCACGGTGCCGTAGAAGCCAACTCGCCAGGAATGTTGCCAAATATTACCGCCGAGATGATAGGTTGGGTTAGGTTAGGTTATATTACGTTATTGTAGTATATAAAGGTCCCACGGAGACGCAGAGGCCAACTCGCCAGGAATGTTGTCAAATATTACCGCCGAGATGATGTGTTGGATTAGGTTAGGTTATATTACGTTATTGATGTATATAAAGGTCCCACGGAGACGTAGAGGCCAACTCGCCAGGAATGTTGTCAAATATTACAGCCGCGATGTTAGATTGGGTTAGGTTAGGTTATATTACGTTCTTGATATATATAAAGGTCCCACGCAGAAGTAGAGGCCAACCCGCCAGGAATGTTGTCAAATATTACCGCCGAGATGATAGGTTGGATTAGGTTAGGTTATATTACGTTATTGATGTATATAAAGGTCCCACGGAGACGTAGAGGCCAACTCGCCAGGAATGTTGTCAAATATTACAGCCGCGATGTTAGATTGGGTTAGGTTAGGTTATATTACGTTATTGTTGTATATAAAGGTCCCACGGAGACGTAGAGGCCAACAAGCCAGGAATGTTGCCAAATATTACAGCCGCGATGTTAGATTGGGTTAGGTTAGGTTATATTACGTTATTGATGTATATAAAGGTCCCACGGAGACGTAGAGGCCCACTCGTCAGGAATATTGTCAAACATTACCGCCGAGATGTTAGGTTGGTTTAGGTTAGGTTATATTACGTTCTTCATATATATAAAGGTCCCACGCAGACGTAGAGGCCAACCCGCCAGGAATGTTGTCAAATATTACAGCCGCGATGTTAGATTGGGTTAGGTTAGGTTATATTACGTTATTGTTGTATATAAAGGTCCCACGGAAACGTAGAGGCCAATTCGCCAGGAATGTTGTCAAATATTACCGCCGAGATAATAGGTTGGGTTAGGTTAGGTTATATTACGTTATTGTAGTATATAAAGGTTCCACGGAGACGCAGAGGCCAACTCGCGAGGAATGTTGTCAAATATTACCGCCGAGATGATGTGTTGGATTAGGTTAGGTTATATTACGTTATTGATGTATATAAAGGTCCCACGGAGACGTAGAGGCCAACTCGCCAGGAATGTTTTCAAATATTACAGCCGCGATGTTAGATTGGGTTAGGTTAGGTTATATTACGTTATTGTTGTATATAAAGGTCCCACGGAGACGTAGACGCCAACTCGCCAGGAATGTTGTCAAATATTACCGCCGAGATGATAGGTTGGGTTAGGTTAGGTTATATTTCGTTATTGATGTATATGAAGGTCCCACGGAGACGTAGAGGCCAACTCGCCAGGAATGTTGTCAAATATTACAGCCGCGATGTTAGATTGGGTTAGGTTAGGTTATATTACGTTATTGTTGTATATAAAGGTCCCACGGAGACGTAGAGGCCAACTCGCGAGGAATGTTGTCAAATATTACCGCCGAGATGATGTGTTGGATTAGGTTAGGTTATATTACGTTATTGATGTATATAAAGGTCCCACGGAGACGTAGAGGCCAACTCGCCAGGAATGTTGTCAAATATTACAGCCGCGATGTTAGATTGGGTTAGGTTAGGTTATATTACGTTATTGTTGTATATAAAGGTCCCACGGAGACGTAGAGGCCCACTCGTCAGGAATATTGTCAAACATTACCGCCGAGATGTTAGATAGGGTTAGGTTAGGTTATATTACGTTATTGATGTATATAAAGGTCCCACGCAGACGTAGAAGCCAACCCGCCAGGAATGTTGTCAAATATTACCGCCGAGATGATAGGTTGGATTAGGTTAGGTTATATTACGTTATTGATGTATATAAAGGTCCCACGGAGACGTAGAGGCCATCTCGCCAGGAATGTTGTCAAATATTACCGCCGAAATGTTAGATTGGGTTAGGTTAGGTTATATTACGTTATTGTTGTATATAAAGGTCCCACGGAGACGTAGAGGCCAACTCGCCAGGAATGTTGTCAAATATTACCGCCGAGATAATAGGTTGGGTTAGGTTAGGTTATATTACGTTATTGTTGTATATAAAGGTCCCACGGAGACGTAGAGGCCAACTCGCCAGGAATGTTGTCAAATATTACCGCCGAGATAATAGGTTGGGTTAGGTTAGGTTATATTACGTTATTGTAGTATATAAAGGTTCCACGGAGACGCAGAGGCCAACTCGCGAGGAATGTTGTCAAATATTACCGCCGAGATGATGTGTTGGATTAGGTTAGGTTATATTACGTTATTGATGTATATAAAGGTCCCACGGAGACGTAGAGGCCAACTCGCCAGGAATGTTGTCAAATATTACAGCCGCGATGTTAGATTGGGTTAGGTTAGGTTATATTCCGTTATTGTTGTATATAAAGGTCCCACGGAGACGTAGAGGCCCACTCGTCAGGAATATTGTCAAACATTACCGCCGAGATGTTAGATAGGGTTAGGTTAGGTTATATTACGTTATTGATGTATATAAAGGTCCCACGGAGACGTAGAGGCCAACAAGCCAGGAATGTTGCCAAATATTACCGCCCATTTGTTAGGTTGGGTTAGGTTAGGTTATATTACGTTCTTGATGTATATAAAGGTCCCACGCAGACGTAGAGGCCAACTCGCCAGGAATGTTGTGAAATATTACAGCCGAGATGATAGGTTGGGTTAGGTTAGGTTATATTTCGTTATTGATGTATATGAAGGTCCCGCGGAGACGTAGAGGCCAACTCGCCAGGAATGTTGTCAAATATTACCGCCGAAATGTTATGTTGGGTTAGGTTAGGTTATATTACGTTATTGTTGTATATAAAGGTCCCACGGAGACGTAGAGGCCAACTCGCCAGGAATGTTGTCAAATATTACCGCCGAGATAATAGGTTGGGTTAGGTTAGGTTATATTACGTTATTGTAGTATATAAAGGTTCCACGGAGACGCAGAGGCCAACTCGCGAGGAATGTTGTCAAATATTACCGCCGAGATGATGTGTTGGATTAGGTTAGGTTATATTACGTTATTGATGTATATAAAGGTCCCACGGAGACGTAGAGGCCAACTCGCCAGGAATGTTGTCAAATATTACAGCCGCGATGTTAGATTGGGTTAGGTTAGGTTATATTACGTTATTGTTGTATATAAAGGTCCCACGGAGACGTAGAGGCCAACTCGCCAGGAATGTTGTCAAATATTACCGCCGAGATGATAGGTTGGGTTAGGTTAGGTTATATTTCGTTATTGATGTATATGAAGGTCCCACGGAGACGTAGAGGCCAACTCGCCAGGAATGTTGTCAAATATTACCGCCGAAATTTTAGGTTGGGTTAGGTTAGGTTATATTACATTATTGATATATATAAAGGTCCCACGGAGAAGTAGAGACCCACTCGTCAGGAATATTGTCAAATATTACCGCCGAGATGTTAGGTTGGGTGAGGTTAGGTTATATTACGTTCTTGATGTATATAAAGGTCCCACGCAGACGTAGAGGCCAACCCGCCAGGAATGTTGTCAAATATTACCGCCGAAATGATAGGTTGGGTTAGGTTAGGTTATATTACGTTATTGATGTATATAAAGGTCCCACGGAGACGTAGAGGCCAACTCGCCAGGAATGTTGTCAAATATTACAGCCGCGATGTTAGATTGGGTTAGGTTAGGTTATATTACGTTATTGTTGTATATAAAGGTCCCACGGAGACGTAGAGGCCAACAAGCCAGGAATGTTGCCAAATATTACAGCCGCGATGTTAGATTGGGTTAGGTTAGGTTATATTACGTTATTGATGTATATAAAGGTCCCACGGAGACGTAGAGGCCAACAAGCCAGGAATGTTGCCAAATATTACCGCCCATTTGTTAGGTTGGGTTAGGTTAGGTTATATTACGTTCTTGATGTATATAAAGGTCCCACGCAGACGCAGAGGCCAACTCGCCAGGAATGTTGTCAAATATTACCGCCGAGATGATGTGTTGGATTAGGTTAGGTTATATTACGTTATTGATGTATATAAAGGTCCCACGGAGACGTAGAGGCCAACTCGCCAGGAATGTTGTCAAATATTACAGCCGCGATGTTAGATTGGGTTAGGTTAGGTTATATTACGTTCTTGATATATATAAAGGTCCCACGCAGAAGTAGAGGCCAACCCGCCAGGAATGTTGTCAAATATTACCGCCGAGATGATAGGTTGGATTAGGTTAGGTTATATTACGTTATTGATGTATATAAAGGTCCCACGGAGACGTAGAGGCCAACTCGCCAGGAATGTTGTCAAATATTACAGCCGCGATGTTAGATTGGGTTAGGTTAGGTTATATTACGTTATTGTTGTATATAAAGGTCCCACGGAGACGTAGAGGCCAACAAGCCAGGAATGTTGCCAAATATTACAGCCGCGATGTTAGATTGGGTTAGGTTAGGTTATATTACGTTATTGATGTATATAAAGGTCCCACGGAGACGTAGAGGCCCACTCGTCAGGAATATTGTCAAACATTACCGCCGAGATGTTAGGTTGGTTTAGGTTAGGTTATATTACGTTCTTCATATATATAAAGGTCCCACGCAGACGTAGAGGCCAACCCGCCAGGAATGTTGTCAAATATTACAGCCGCGATGTTAGATTGGGTTAGGTTAGGTTATATTACGTTATTGTTGTATATGAAGGTCCCACGGAAACGTAGAGGCCAATTCGCCAGGAATGTTGTCAAATATTACCGCCGAGATAATAGGTTGGGTTAGGTTAGGTTATATTACGTTATTGTAGTATATAAAGGTTCCACGGAGACGCAGAGGCCAACTCGCGAGGAATGTTGTCAAATATTACCGCCGAGATGATGTGTTGGATTAGGTTAGGTTATATTACGTTATTGATGTATATAAAGGTCCCACGGAGACGTAGAGGCCAACTCGCCAGGAATGTTTTCAAATATTACAGCCGCGATGTTAGATTGGGTTAGGTTAGGTTATATTACGTTATTGTTGTATATAAAGGTCCCACGGAGACGTAGACGCCAACTCGCCAGGAATGTTGTCAAATATTACCGCCGAGATGATAGGTTGGGTTAGGTTAGGTTATATTTCGTTATTGATGTATATGAAGGTCCCACGGAGACGTAGAGGCCAACTCGCCAGGAATGTTGTCAAATATTACCGCCGAAATTTTAGGTTGGGTTAGGTTAGGTTATATTACATTATTGATGTATATAAAGGTCCCACGGAGAAGTAGAGACCCACTCGTCAGGAATATTGTCAAATATTACCGCCGAGATGTTAGGTTGGGTTAGGTTAGGTTATATTACGTTCTTGATGTATATAAAGGTCCCACGCAGACGTAGAGGCCAACCCGCCAGGAATGTTGTCAAATATTACCGCCGAAATGATAGGTTGGGTTAGGTTAGGTTATATTTCGTTATTGATGTATATGAAGGTCCCACGGAGACGTAGAGGCCAACTCGCCAGGAATGTTGTCAAATATTACAGCCGCGATGTTAGATTGGGTTAGGTTAGGTTATATTACGTTATTGTTGTATATAAAGGTCCCACGGAGACGTAGAGGCCAACTCGCGAGGAATGTTGTCAAATATTACCGCCGAGATGATGTGTTGGATTAGGTTAGGTTATATTACGTTATTGATGTATATAAAGGTCCCACGGAGACGTAGAGGCCAACTCGCCAGGAATGTTGTCAAATATTACAGCAGCGATGTTAGATTGGGTTAGGTTAGGTTATATTACGTTATTGTTGTATATAAAGGTCCCACGGAGACGTAGAGGCCCACTCGTCAGGAATATTGTCAAACATTACCGCCGAGATGTTAGATAGGGTTAGGTTAGGTTATATTACGTTATTGATGTATATAAAGGTCCCACGCAGACGTAGAAGCCAACCCGCCAGGAATGTTGTCAAATATTACCGCCGAGATGATAGGTTGGATTAGGTTAGGTTATATTACGTTATTGATGTATATAAAGGTCCCACGGAGACGTAGAGGCCATCTCGCCAGGAATGTTGTCAAATATTACCGCCGAAATGTTAGATTGGGTTAGGTTAGGTTATATTACGTTATTGTTGTATATAAAGGTCCCACGGAGACGTAGAGGCCAACTCGCCAGGAATGTTGTCAAATATTACCGCCGAGATAATAGGTTGGGTTAGGTTAGGTTATATTACGTTATTGTTGTATATAAAGGTCCCACGGAGACGTAGAGGCCAACTCGCCAGGAATGTTGTCAAATATTACCGCCGAGATAATAGGTTGGGTTAGGTTAGGTTATATTACGTTATTGTAGTATATAAAGGTTCCACGGAGACGCAGAGGCCAACTCGCGAGGAATGTTGTCAAATATTACCGCCGAGATGATGTGTTGGATTAGGTTAGGTTATATTACGTTATTGATGTATATAAAGGTCCCACGGAGACGTAGAGGCCAACTCGCCAGGAATGTTGTCAAATATTACAGCCGCGATGTTAGATTGGGTTAGGTTAGGTTATATTCCGTTATTGTTGTATATAAAGGTCCCACGGAGACGTAGAGGCCCACTCGTCAGGAATATTGTCAAACATTACCGCCGAGATGTTAGATAGGGTTAGGTTAGGTTATATTACGTTATTGATGTATATAAAGGTCCCACGGAGACGTAGAGGCCAACAAGCCAGGAATGTTGCCAAATATTACCGCCCATTTGTTAGGTTGGGTTAGGTTAGGTTATATTACGTTCTTGATGTATATAAAGGTCCCACGCAGACGTAGAGGCTAACTCGCCAGGAATGTTGTGAAATATTACAGCCGAGATGATAGGTTGGGTTAGGTTAGGTTATATTTCGTTATTGATGTATATGAAGGTCCCGCGGAGACGTAGAGGCCAACTCGCCAGGAATGTTGTCAAATATTACCGCCGAAATGTTATGTTGGGTTAGGTTAGGTTATATTACGTTATTGTTGTATATAAAGGTCCCACGGAGACGTAGAGGCCAACTCGCCAGGAATGTTGTCAAATATTACCGCCGAGATAATAGGTTGGGTTAGGTTAGGTTATATTACGTTATTGTAGTATATAAAGGTTCCACGGAGACGCAGAGGCCAACTCGCGAGGAATGTTGTCAAATATTACCGCCGAGATGATGTGTTGGATTAGGTTAGGTTATATTACGTTATTGATGTATATAAAGGTCCCACGGAGACGTAGAGGCCAACTCGCCAGGAATGTTGTCAAATATTACAGCCGCGATGTTAGATTGGGTTAGGTTAGGTTATATTACGTTATTGTTGTATATAAAGGTCCCACGGAGACGTAGAGGCCAACTCGCCAGGAATGTTGTCAAATATTACCGCCGAGATGATAGGTTGGGTTAGGTTAGGTTATATTTCGTTATTGATGTATATGAAGGTCCCACGGAGACGTAGAGGCCAACTCGCCAGGAATGTTGTCAAATATTACCGCCGAAATTTTAGGTTGGGTTAGGTTAGGTTATATTACATTATTGATATATATAAAGGTCCCACGGAGAAGTAGAGACCCACTCGTCAGGAATATTGTCAAATATTACCGCCGAGATGTTAGGTTGGGTTAGGTTAGGTTATATTACGTTCTTGATGTATATAAAGGTCCCACGCAGACGTAGAGGCCAACCCGCCAGGAATGTTGTCAAATATTACCGCCGAAATGATAGGTTGGGTTAGGTTAGGTTATATTACGTTATTGATGTATATAAAGGTCCCACGGAGACGTAGAGGCCAACTCGCCAGGAATGTTGTCAAATATTACAGCCGCGATGTTAGATTGGGTTAGGTTAGGTTATATTACGTTATTGTTGTATATAAAGGTCCCACGGAGACGTAGAGGCCAACAAGCCAGGAATGTTGCCAAATATTACAGCCGCGATGTTAGATTGGGTTAGGTTAGGTTATATTACGTTATTGATGTATATAAAGGTCCCACGGAGACGTAGAGGCCAACAAGCCAGGAATGTTGCCAAATATTACCGCCCATTTGTTAGGTTGGGTTAGGTTAGGTTATATTACGTTCTTGATGTATATAAAGGTCCCACGCAGACGCAAAGGCCAACTCGCCAGGAATGTTGTGAAATATTACAGCCGAGATGATAGGTTGGGTTAGGTTAGGTTATATTTCGTTATTGATGTATATGAAGGTCCCACGGAGACGTAGAGGCCAACTCGCCAGGAATGTTGTCAAATATTACCGCCGAAATGTTAGGTTGGGTTAGATTAGGTTATATTACATTATTGACGTATATAAAGGTCCCACGGAGACGTAGAGGCCCACTCGTCAGGAATATTGTCAAACATTACCGCCGAGATGTTAGGTTGGTTTAGGTTAGGTTATATTACGTTCTTCATGTATATAAAGGGCCCACGCAGACGTAGAGGCCAACCCGCCAGGAATGTTGTCAAATATTACCGCCGAAATGATAGGTTGGGTTAGGTTAGGTTATATTTCGTTATTGATGTATATGAAGGTCCCACGGAGACGTAGAGGCCAACTCGCCAGGAATGTTGTCAAATATTACAGCCGCGATGTTAGATTGGGTTAGGTTAGGTTATATTACGTTATTGTTGTATATAAAGGTCCCACGGAGACGTAGAGGCCAACTCGCGAGGAATGTTGTCAAATATTACCGCCGAGATGATGTGTTGGATTAGGTTAGGTTATATTACGTTATTGATGTATATAAAGGTCCCACGGAGACGTAGAGGCCAACTCGCCAGGAATGTTGTCAAATATTACAGCCGCGATGTTAGATTGGGTTAGGTTAGGTTATATTACGTTATTGTTGTATATAAAGGTCCCACGGAGACGTAGAGGCCCACTCGTCAGGAATATTGTCAAACATTACCGCCGAGATGTTAGATAGGGTTAGGTTAGGTTATATTACGTTATTGATGTATATAAAGGTCCCACGCAGACGTAGAAGCCAACCCGCCAGGAATGTTGTCAAATATTACCGCCGAGATGATAGGTTGGATTAGGTTAGGTTATATTACGTTATTGATGTATATAAAGGTCCCACGGAGACGTAGAGGCCAACTCGCCAGGAATGTTGTCAAATATTACCGCCGAAATGTTAGATTGGGTTAGGTTAGGTTATATTACGTTATTGTTGTATATAAAGGTCCCACGGAGACGTAGAGGCCAACTCGCCAGGAATGTTGTCAAATATTACCGCCGAGATAATAGGTTGGGTTAGGTTAGGTTATATTACGTTATTGTAGTATATAAAGGTTCCACGGAGACGCAGAGGCCAACTCGCGAGGAATGTTGTCAAATATTACCGCCGAGATGATGTGTTGGATTAGGTTAGGTTATATTACGTTATTGATGTATATAAAGGTCCCACGGAGACGTAGAGGCCAACTCGCCAGGAATGTTGTCAAATATTACAGCCGCGATGTTAGATTGGGTTAGGTTAGGTTATATTACATTATTGATGTATATAAAGGTCCCACGCAGACGTAGAGGCCAACCCGCCAGGAATGTTGTCAAATATTACCGCCGAAATGTTAGATTGGGTTAGGTTAGGTTATATTACGTTATTGTTGTATATAAAGGTCCCACGGAGACGTAGAGGCCAACTCGCCAGGAATGTTGTCAAATATTACCGCCGAGATGATAGGTTGGGTTAGGTTAGGTTATATTTCGTTATTGATGTATATGAAGGTCCCACGGAGACGTAGAGGCCAACTCGCCAGGAATGTTGTCAAATATTACCGCCGAAATTTTAGGTTGGGTTAGGTTAGGTTATATTACATTATTGATGTATATAAAGGTCCCACGGAGAAGTAGAGACCCACTCGTCAGGAATATTGTCAAATATTACCGCCGAGATGTTAGGTTGGGTTAGGTTAGGTTATATTACGTTCTTGATGTATATAAAGGTCCCACGCTGACGTAGAGGCCAACCCGCCAGGAATGTTATCAAATATTACCGCCGAAATGATAGGTTGGGTTAGGTTAGGTTATATTACGTTATTGATGTATATAAAGGTCCCACGGAGACGTAGAGGCCAACTCGCCAGGAATGTTGTCAAATATTACAGCCGCGATGTTAGATTGGGTTAGGTTAGGTTATATTACGTTATTGTTGTATATAAAGGTCCCACGGAGACGTAGAGGCCAACAAGCCAGGAATGTTGCCAAATATTACAGCCGCGATGTTAGATTGGGTTAGGTTAGGTTATATTACGTTATTGATATATATAAAGGTCCCACGGAGACGTAGAGGCCAACAAGCCAGGAATGTTGCCAAATATTACCGCCCATTTGTTAGGTTGGGTTAGGTTAGGTTATATTACGTTCTTGATGTATATAAAGGTCCCACGCAGACGTAGAGGCCAACTCGCCAGGAATGTTGTGAAATATTACAGCCGAGATGATAGGTTGGGTTAGGTTAGGTTATATTTCGTTATTGATGTATATGAAGGTCCCACGGAGACGTAGAGGCCAACTCGCCAGGAATGTTGTCAAATATTACCGCCGAAATGTTAGGTTGGGTTAGGTTAGGTTATATTACATTATTGATGTATATAAAGGTCCCACGGAGACGTAGAGGCCCACTCGTCAGGAATATTGTCAAACATTACCGCCGAGATGTTAGGTTGGTTTAGGTTAGGTTATATTACGTTCTTCATGTATATAAAGGGCCCACGCAGACGTAGAGGCCAACCCGCCAGGAATGTTGTCAAATATTACCGCCGAAATGATAGGTTGGGTTAGGTTAGGTTATATTTCGTTATTGATGTATATGAAGGTCCCACGGAGACGTAGAGGCCAACTCGCCAGGAATGTTGTCAAATATTACAGCCGCGATGTTAGATTGGGTTAGGTTAGGTTATATTACGTTATTGTTGTATATAAAGGTCCCACGGAGACGTAGAGGCCAACTCGCGAGGAATGTTGTCAAATATTACCGCCGAGATGATGTGTTGGATTAGGTTAGGTTATATTACGTTATTGATGTATATAAAGGTCCCACGGAGACGTAGAGGCCAACAAGCCAGGAATGTTGCCAAATATTACAGCCGCGATGTTAGATTGGGTTAGGTTAGGTTATATTACGTTATTGATATATATAAAGGTCCCACGGAGACGTAGAGGCCAACAAGCCAGGAATGTTGCCAAATATTACCGCCCATTTGTTAGGTTGGGTTAGGTTAGGTTATATTACGTTCTTGATGTATATAAAGGTCCCACGCAGACGTAGAGGCCAACTCGCCAGGAATGTTGTGAAATATTACAGCCGAGATGATAGGTTGGGTTAGGTTAGGTTATATTTCGTTATTGATGTATATGAAGGTCCCACGGAGACGTAGAGGCCAACTCGCCAGGAATGTTGTCAAATATTACCGCCGAAATGTTAGGTTGGGTTAGGTTAGGTTATATTACATTATTGATGTATATAAAGGTCCCACGGAGACGTAGAGGCCCACTCGTCAGGAATATTGTCAAACATTACCGCCGAGATGTTAGGTTGGTTTAGGTTAGGTTATATTACGTTCTTCATGTATATAAAGGGCCCACGCAGACGTAGAGGCCAACCCGCCAGGAATGTTGTCAAATATTACCGCCGAAATGATAGGTTGGGTTAGGTTAGGTTATATTTCGTTATTGATGTATATGAAGGTCCCACGGAGACGTAGAGGCCAACTCGCCAGGAATGTTGTCAAATATTACAGCCGCGATGTTAGATTGGGTTAGGTTAGGTTATATTACGTTATTGTTGTATATAAAGGTCCCACGGAGACGTAGAGGCCAACTCGCGAGGAATGTTGTCAAATATTACCGCCGAGATGATGTGTTGGATTAGGTTAGGTTATATTACGTTATTGATGTATATAAAGGTCCCACGGAGACGTAGAGGCCAACTCGCCAGGAATGTTGTCAAATATTACAGCCGCGATGTTAGATTGGGTTAGGTTAGGTTATATTACGTTATTGTTGTATATAAAGGTCCCACGGAGACGTAGAGGCCAACTCGCCAGGAATGTTGTCAAATATTACCGCCGAGATAATAGGTTGGGTTAGGTTAGGTTATATGACGTTATTTTAGTATATAAAGGTCCCACGGAGACGCAGAGGCCAACTCGCGAGGAATGTTGTCAAATATTACCGCCGAGATGATGTGTTGGATTAGGTTAGGTTATATTACGTTATTGATGTATATAAAGGTCCCACGGAGACGTAGAGGCCAACTCGCCAGGAATGTTGTCAAATATTACCGCCGAAATGATAGGTTGGGTTAGGTTAGGTTATATTACGTTATTGATGTATATAAAGGTCCCACGGAGACGTAGAGGCCAACTCGCCAGGAATGTTGTCAAATATTACAGCCGCGATGTTAGATTGGGTTAGGTTAGGTTATATTACGTTATTGTTGTATATAAAGGTCCCACGGAGACGTAGAGGCCCACTCGTCAGGAATATTGTCAAACATTACCGCCGAGATGTTAGATAGGGTTAGGTTAGGTTATATTACGTTATTGATGTATATAAAGGTCCCACGCAGACGTAGAAGCCAACCCGCCAGGAATATTGTCAAATATTACCGCCGAGATGTTAGGTTGGGTTAGGTTAGGTTATATTACGTTCTTGATGTATATAAAGGTCCCACGCAGACGTAGAGGCCAACTCGCCAGGAATGTTGTCAAATATTACCGCCGAAATGATAGGTTGGGTTAGGTTAGGTTATATTTCGTTACTGATGTATATGAAGGTCCCACGGAGACGTAGAGGCCAACTCGCCAGGAATGTTGTCAAATATTACCGCCGAGATAATAGGTTGGGTTAGATTAGGTTATATTACGTTATTGTAGTATATAAAGGTACCACGGAGACGCAGAGGCCAACTCGCGAGGAATGTTGTCAAATATTACCGCCGAGATGATGTGTTGGATTAGGTTAGGTTATATTACGTTATTGATGTATATAAAGGTCCCACGGAGACGTAGAGGCCAACTCGCCAGGAATGTTGTCAAATATTACAGCCGCGATGTTAGATTGGGTTAGGTTAGGTTATATTACGTTATTGTTGTATATAAAGGTCCCACGGAGACGTAGAGGCCAACTCGCCAGGAATGTTGTCAAATATTACCGCCGAGATGATAGGTTGGGTTAGGTTAGGTTATATTTCGTTATTGATGTATATGAAGGTCCCACGGAGACGTAGAGGCCAACTCGCCAGGAATGTTGTCAAATATTACCGCCGAAATTTTAGGTTGGGTTAGGTTAGGTTATATTACATTATTGATGTATATAAAGGTCCCACGGAGAAGTAGAGGCCCACTCGTCAGGAATATTGTCAAATATTACCGCCGAGATGTTAGATAGGGTTAGGTTTGGTTATATTACGTTATTGATGTATATAAAGGTCCGACGCAAATGTAGAAGCCAACCCGCCAGGAATGTTGTCAAATATTACCGCCGAGATGATAGGTTGGATTAGGTTAGGTTATATTACGTTATTGATGTATATAAAGGTCCCACGGAGACGTAGAGGCCAACTCGCCAGGAATGTTGTCAAATATTACAGCCGCGATGTTAGATTGGGTTAGGTTAGGTTATATTACGTTATTATTGTATATAAAGGTCCCACGGAGACGTAGAGGCCAACAAGCCAGGAATGTTGCCAAATATTACAGCCGCGATGTTAGATTGGGTTAGGTTAGGTTATATTACGTTATTGTTGTATATAAAGGTCCCACGGAGACGTAGAGGCCCACTCGTCAGGAATATTGTCAAACATTACCGCCGAGATGTTAGATAGGGTTAGGTTAGGTTGTATTACGTTCTTGATGTATATAAAGGTCCCACGCAGACGTAGAGGCCAACTCGCCAGGAATGTTGTCAAATATTACCGCCGAAATGTTAGATTGGGTTAGGTTAGGTTATATTACGTTATTGTTGTATATAAAGGTCCCACGGAGACGTAGAGGCCAACTCGCCAGGAATGTTGTCAAATATTACCGCCGAGATGATAGGTTGGGTTAGGTTAGGTTATATTTCGTTATTGATGTATATGAAGGTCCCACGGAGACGTAGAGGCCAACTCGCCAGGAATGTTGTCAAATATTACCGCCGAAATTTTAGGTTGGGTTAGGTTAGGTTATATTACATTATTGATGTATATAAAGGTCCCACGGAGAAGTAGAGACCCACTCGTCAGGAATATTGTCAAATATTACCGCCGAGATGTTAGGTTGGGTTAGGTTAGGTTATATTACGTTCTTGATGTATATAAAGGTCCCACGCTGACGTAGAGGCCAACCCGCCAGGAATGTTATCAAATATTACCGCCGAAATGATAGGTTGGGTTAGGTTAGGTTATATTACGTTATTGATGTATATAAAGGTCCCACGGAGACGTAGAGGCCAACTCGCCAGGAATGTTGTCAAATATTACAGCCGCGATGTTAGATTGGGTTAGGTTAGGTTATATTACGTTATTGTTGTATATAAAGGTCCCACGGAGACGTAGAGGCCAACAAGCCAGGAATGTTGCCAAATATTACAGCCGCGATGTTAGATTGGGTTAGGTTAGGTTATATTACGTTATTGATATATATAAAGGTCCCACGGAGACGTAGAGGCCAACAAGCCAGGAATGTTGCCAAATATTACCGCCCATTTGTTAGGTTGGGTTAGGTTAGGTTATATTACGTTCTTGATGTATATAAAGGTCCCACGCAGACGTAGAGGCCAACTCGCCAGGAATGTTGTGAAATATTACAGCCGAGATGATAGGTTGGGTTAGGTTAGGTTATATTTCGTTATTGATGTATATGAAGGTCCCACGGAGACGTAGAGGCCAACTCGCCAGGAATGTTGTCAAATATTACCGCCGAAATGTTAGGTTGGGTTAGGTTAGGTTATATTACATTATTGATGTATATAAAGGTCCCACGGAGACGTAGAGGCCCACTCGTCAGGAATATTGTCAAACATTACCGCCGAGATGTTAGGTTGGTTTAGGTTAGGTTATATTACGTTCTTCATGTATATAAAGGGCCCACGCAGACGTAGAGGCCAACCCGCCAGGAATGTTGTCAAATATTACCGCCGAAATGATAGGTTGGGTTAGGTTAGGTTATATTTCGTTATTGATGTATATGAAGGTCCCACGGAGACGTAGAGGCCAACGCGCCAGGAATGTTGTCAAATATTACAGCCGCGATGTTAGATTGGGTTAGGTTAGGTTATATTACGTTATTGTTGTATATAAAGGTCCCACGGAGACGTAGAGGCCAACTCGCGAGGAATGTTGTCAAATATTACCGCCGAGATGATGTGTTGGATTAGGTTAGGTTATATTACGTTATTGATGTATATAAAGGTCCCACGGAGACGTAGAGGCCAACTCGCCAGGAATGTTGTCAAATATTACAGCCGCGATGTTAGATTGGGTTAGGTTAGGTTATATTACGTTATTGTTGTATATAAAGGTCCCACGGAGACGTAGAGGCCCACTCGTCAGAAATATTGTCAAACATTACCGCCGAGATGTTAGATAGGGTTAGGTTAGGTTATATTACGTTATTGATGTATATAAAGGTCCCACGCAGACGTAGAAGCCAACCCGCCAGGAATGTTGTCAAATATTACCGCCGAGATGATAGGTTGGATTAGGTTAGGTTATATTACGTTATTGATGTATATAAAGGTCCCACGGAGACGTAGAGGCCAACTCGCCAGGAATGTTGTCAAATATTACCGCCGAAATGTTAGATTGGGTTAGGTTAGGTTATATTACGTTATTGTTGTATATAAAGGTCCCACGGAGACGTAGAGGCCAACTCGCCAGGAATGTTGTCAAATATTACCTCCGAGATAATAGGTTGGGTTAGGTTAGGTTATATTACGTTATTTTAGTATATAAAGGTCCCACGGAGACGCAGAGGCCAACTCGCGAGGAATGTTGTCAAATATTACCGCCGAGATGATGTGTTGGATTAGGTTAGGTTATATTACGTTATTGATGTATATAAAGGTCCCACGGAGACGTAGAGGCCAACTCGCCAGGAATGTTGTCAAATATTACCGCCGAAATGATAGGTTGGGTTAGGTTAGGTTATATTACGTTATTGATGTATATAAAGGTCCCACGGAGACGTAGAGGCCAACTCGCCAGGAATGTTGTCAAATATTACAGCCGCGATGTTAGATTGGGTTAGGTTAGGTTATATTACGTTATTGTTGTATATAAAGGTCCCACGGAGACGTAGAGGCCCACTCGTCAGGAATATTGTCAAACATTACCGCCGAGATGTTAGATAGGGTTAGGTTAGGTTATATTACGTTATTGATGTATATAAAGGTCCCACGCAGACGTAGAAGCCAACCCGCCAGGAATATTGTCAAATATTACCGCCGAGATGTTAGGTTGGGTTAGGTTAGGTTATATTACGTTCTTGATGTATATAAAGGTCCCACGCAGACGTAGAGGCCAACTCGCCAGGAATGTTGTCAAATATTACCGCCGAAATGATAGGTTGGGTTAGGTTAGGTTATATTTCGTTACTGATGTATATGAAGGTCCCACGGAGACGTAGAGGCCAACTCGCCAGGAATGTTGTCAAATATTACCGCCGAGATAATAGGTTGGGTTAGATTAGGTTATATTACGTTATTGTAGTATATAAAGGTACCACGGAGACGCAGAGGCCAACTCGCGAGGAATGTTGTCAAATATTACCGCCGAGATGATGTGTTGGATTAGGTTAGGTTATATTACGTTATTGATGTATATAAAGGTCCCACGGAGACGTAGAGGCCAACTCGCCAGGAATGTTGTCAAATATTACAGCCGCGATGTTAGATTGGGTTAGGTTAGGTTATATTACGTTATTGTTGTATATAAAGGTCCCACGGAGACGTAGAGGCCAACTCGCCAGGAATGTTGTCAAATATTACCGCCGAGATGATAGGTTGGGTTAGGTTAGGTTATATTTCGTTATTGATGTATATGAAGGTCCCACGGAGACGTAGAGGCCAACTCGCCAGGAATGTTGTCAAATATTACCGCCGAAATTTTAGGTTGGGTTAGGTTAGGTTATATTACATTATTGATGTATATAAAGGTCCCACGGAGAAGTAGAGGCCCACTCGTCAGGAATATTGTCAAATATTACCGCCGAGATGTTAGATAGGGTTAGGTTAGGTTATATTACGTTATTGATGTATATAAAGGTCCGACGCAAATGTAGAAGCCAACCCGCCAGGAATGTTGTCAAATATTACCGCCGAGATGATAGGTTGGATTAGGTTAGGTTATATTACGTTATTGATGTATATAAAGGTCCCACGGAGACGTAGAGGCCAACTCGCCAGGAATGTTGTCAAATATTACAGCCGCGATGTTAGATTGGGTTAGGTTAGGTTATATTACGTTATTATTGTATATAAAGGTCCCACGGAGACGTAGAGGCCAACAAGCCAGGAATGTTGCCAAATATTACAGCCGCGATGTTAGATTGGGTTAGGTTAGGTTATATTACGTTATTGTTGTATATAAAGGTCCCACGGAGACGTAGAGGCCCACTCGTCAGGAGTATTGTCAAACATTACCGCCGAGATGTTAGATAGGGTTAGGTTAGGTTGTATTACGTTCTTGATGTATATAAAGGTCCCACGCAGACGTAGAGGCCAACTCGCCAGGAATGTTGTGAAATATTACAGCCGAGATGATAGGTTGGGTTAGGTTAGGTTATATTTCGTTATTGATGTATATGAAGGTCCCACGGAGACGTAGAGGCCAACTCGCCAGGAATGTTGTCAAATATTACCGCCGAAATGTTAGGTTGGGTTAGGTTAGGTTATATTACATTATTGATGTATATAAAGGTCCCACGGAGACGTAGAGGCCAACTCGCCAGGAATGTTGTCAAATATTACCGCCGAAATGATAGGTTGGGTTAGGTTAGGTTATATTTCGTTATTGATGTATATGAAGGTCCCACGGAGACGTAGAGTCCAACAAGCCAGGAATGTTGCCAAATATTACCGCCGAGTTGTTAGGTTGGGTTAGGTTAGGTTATATTTCGTTATTGATGTATATGAAGGTCCCACGGAGACGTAGAGGCCAACTCGCCAGGAATGTTGTCAAATATTACCGCCGAAATGATAGCTTGGGTTAGGTTAGGTTATATTTCGTTACTGATGTATATGAAGGTCCCACGGAGACGTAGACTCCAACTCGCCAGGAATGTTGTCAAATATTACAGCCGAGATGTGAGGTTGGGTTAGGTTAGGCTATATTACGTTATTGATGTATATAAAGGTCCCACGGTGCCGTAGAAGCCAACTCGCCAGGAATGTTGCCAAATATTATCGCCGCGATGTTAGATTGGGTTAGGTTATGTTAGACTACGTTATTGACGTATATAAAGGTCCCACGGAGACGTAGAGGCCAACTCGCCAGGAATGTTGTCAAATATTACAGCCGCGATGTTAGATTGGGTTAGGTTAGGTTATATTACGTTCTTGATGTATATAAAGGTCCCACGCAGACGTAGAGGCCAACCCGCCAGGAATGTTGTCAAATATTACCGCCGAAATGATAGGTTGGGTTAGGTTAGGTTATATTTCGTTATTGATGTATATGAAGGTCCCACGGAGACGTAGAGGCCAACTCGCCAGGAATGTTGTCAAATATTACAGCCGCGATGTTAGATTGAGTTAGGTTAGGTTATATTACGTTATTGTTGTATATAAAGGTCCCACGGAGACGTAGAGGCCAACTCGCGAGGAATGTTGTCAAATATTACCGCCGAGATGATGTGTTGGATTAGGTTAGGTTATATTACGTTATTGATGTATATAAAGGTCCCACGGAGACGTAGAGGCCAACTCGCCAGGAATGTTGTCAAATATTACAGCCGCGATGTTAGATTGGGTTAGGTTAGGTTATATTACGTTATTGTTGTATATAAAGGTCCCACGGAGACGTAGAGGCCCACTCGTCAGGAATATTGTCAAACATTACCGCCGAGATGTTAGATAGGGTTAGGTTAGGTTATATTACGTTATTGATGTATATAAAGGTCCCACGCAGACGTAGAAGCCAACCCGCCAGGAATGTTGTCAAATATTACCGCCGAGATGATAGGTTGGATTAGGTTAGGTTATATTACGTTATTGATGTATATAAAGGTCCCACGGAGACGTAGAGGCCAACTCGCCAGGAATGTTGTCAAATATTACCGCCGAAATGTTAGATTGGGTTAGGTTAGGTTATATTACGTTATTGTTGTATATAAAGGTCCCACGGAGACGTAGAGGCCAACTCGCCAGGAATGTTGTCAAATATTACCGCCGAGATAATAGGTTGGGTTAGGTTAGGTTATATTACGTTATTGTAGTATATAAAGGTCCCACGGAGACGCGGAGGCCAACTCGCGAGGAATGTTGTCAAATATTACCGCCGAGATGATGTGTTGGATTAGGTTAGGTTATATTACGTTATTGATGTATATAAAGGTCCCACGGAGACGTAGAGGCCCACTCGTCAGGAATATTGTCAAACATTACCGCCGAGATGTTAGATAGGGTTAGGTTAGGTTATATTACGTTATTGATGTATATAAAGGTCCCACGCAGACGTAGAAGCCAACCCGCCAGGAATGTTGTCAAATATTACCGCCGAGATGATAGGTTGGATTAGGTTAGGTTATATTACGTTATTGATGTATATAAAGGTCCCACGGAGACGTAGAGGCCAACTCGCCAGGAATGTTGTCAAATATTACCGCCGAGATGATAGGTTGGGTTAGGTTAGGTTATATTTCGTTATTGATGTATATGAAGGTCCCACGGAGACGTAGAGGTCATCTCGCCAGGAATGTTGTCAAATATTACCGCCGAAATTTTAGGTTGGGTTAGGTTAGGTTATATTACATTATTGATGTATATAAAGGTCCCACGGAGAAGTAGAGGCCCACTCGTCAGGAATATTGTCAAATATTACCGCCGAGATGTTAGGTTGGGTTAGGTTAGGTTATATTACGTTCTTGATGTATATAAAGGTCCCACGCAGACGTAGAGGACAACCCGCCAGGAATGTTGTCAAATATTACCGCCGAAATGATAGGTTGGGTTAGGTTAGGTTATATTTCGTTACTGATGTATATAAAGGTCCCACGGAGACGTAGAGTCCAACTCGCCAGGAATGTTGTCAAATATTACAGCCGCGATGTTAGATTGGGTTAGGTTAGGTTATATTACGTTATTATTGTATATAAAGGTCCCACGGAGACGTAGAGGCCAACAAGCCAGGAATGTTGCCAAATATTACAGCCGCGATGTTAGATTGGGTTAGGTTAGGTTATATTACGTTATTGATGTATATAAAGGTCCCACGGAGACGTAGAGGCCAACAAGCCAGGAATGTTGCCAAATATTACCGCCGAGTTGTTAGGTTGGGTTAGGTTAGGTTGTATTACGTTCTTGATGTATATAAAGGTCCCACGCAGACGTAGAGGCCAACTCGACAGGAATGTTGTGAAATATTACAGCCGAGATGATAGGTTGGGTTAGGTTAGGTTATATTTCGTTATTGATGTATATGAAGGTCCCACGGAGACGTAGAGGCCAACTCGCCAGGAATGTTGTCAAATATTACCGCCGAAATGTTAGGTTGGGTTAGGTTAGGTTATATTACATTATTGATGTATATAAAGGTCCCACGGAGACGTAGAGGCCAACTCGCCAGGAATGTTGTCAAATATTACCGCCGAAATGATAGGTTGGGTTAGGTTAGGTTATATTTCGTTATTGATGTATATGAAGGTCCCACGGAGACGTAGAGTCCAACAAGCCAGGAATGTTGCCAAATATTACCGCCGAGTTGTTAGGTTGGGTTAGGTTAGGTTATATTTCGTTATTGATGTATATGAAGGTCCCACGGAGACGTAGAGGCCAACTCGCCAGGAATGTTGTCAAATATTACCGCCGAAATGATAGGTTGGGTTAGGTTAGGTTATATTTCGTTACTGATGTATATGAAGGTCCCACGGAGACGTAGACTCCAACTCGCCAGGAATGTTGTCAAATATTACAGCCGAGATGTGAGGTTGGGTTAGGTTAGGCTATATTACGTTATTGATGTATATAAAGGTCCCACGGTGCCGTAGAAGCCAACTCGCCAGGAATGTTGCCAAATATTATCGCCGCGATGTTAGATTGGGTTAGGTTATGTTAGACTACGTTATTGACGTATATAAAGGTCCCACGGAGACGTAGAGGCCAACTCGCCAGGAATGTTGTCAAATATTACAGCCGCGATGTTAGATTGGGTTAGGTTAGGTTATATTACGTTCTTGATGTATATAAAGGTCCCACGCAGACGTAGAGGCCAACCCGCCAGGAATGTTGTCAAATATTACCGCCGAAATGATAGGTTGGGTTAGGTTAGGTTATATTTCGTTATTGATGTATATGAAGGTCCCACGGAGACGTAGAGGTCATCTCGCCAGGAATGTTGTCAAATATTACCGCCGAAATTTTAGGTTGGGTTAGGTTAGGTTATATTACATTATTGATGTATATAAAGGTCCCACGGAGAAGTAGAGGCCCACTCGTCAGGAATATTGTCAAATATTACCGCCGAGATGTTAGGTTGGGTTAGGTTAGGTTATATTACGTTCTTGATGTATATAAAGGTCCCACGCAGACGTAGAGGACAACCCGCCAGGAATGTTGTCAAATATTACCGCCGAAATGATAGGTTGGGTTAGGTTAGGTTATATTTCGTTACTGATGTATATAAAGGTCCCACGGAGACGTAGAGGCCAACTCGCCAGGAATGTTGTCAAATATTACAGCCGCGATGTTAGATTGGGTTAGGTTAGGTTATATTACGTTATTATTGTATATAAAGGTCCCACGGAGACGTAGAGGCCAACAAGCCAGGAATGTTGCCAAATATTACAGCCGCGATGTTAGATTGGGTTAGGTTAGGTTATATTACGTTATTGATGTATATAAAGGTCCCACGGAGACGTAGAGGCCAACAAGCCAGGAATGTTGCCAAATATTACCGCCGAGTTGTTAGGTTGGGTTAGGTTAGGTTGTATTACGTTCTTGATGTATATAAAGGTCCCACGCAGACGTAGAGGCCAACTCGCCAGGAATGTTGTGAAATATTACAGCCGAGATGATAGGTTGGGTTAGGTTAGGCTATATTACGTTATTGATGTATATAAAGGTCCCACGGTGCCGTAGAAGCCAACTCGCCAGGAATGTTGCCAAATATTATCGCCGCGATGTTAGATTGGGTTAGGTTAGGTTAGACTACGTTATTGACGTATATAAAGGTCCCACGGAGACGTAGAGGCCAACTCGCCAGGAATGTTGTCAAATATTACAGCCGCGATGTTAGATTGGGTTAGGTTAGGTTATATTACGTTCTTGATGTATATAAAGGTCCCACGCAGACGTAGAGGCCAACCCGCCAGGAATGTTGTCAAGTATTACCGCCGAGATGATAGGTTGGATTAGGTTAGGTTATATTACGTTATTGATGTATATAAAGGTCCCACGGAGACGTAGAGGCCAACTCGCCAGGAATGTTGTCAAATATTACAGCCGCGATGTTCGATTGGGTTAGGTTAGGTTATATTACGTTATTGTTGTATATAAAGGTCCCACGGAGACGTAGAGGCCCACTCGTCAGGAATATTGTCAAACATTACCGCCGAGATGTTAGATAGGGTTAGGTTAGGTTATATTACGTTATTGATGTATATAAAGGTCCCACGGAGACGTAGAGGCCAACAAGCCAGGAATGTTGCCAAATATTACCGCCGAGTTGTTAGGTTGGGTTAGGTTAGGTTATATTACGTTCTTGATGTATATAAAGGTCCCACGCAGACGTAGAGGCCAACTCGCCAGGAATGTTGTGAAATATTACAGCCGAGATGATAGGTTGGGTTAGGTTAGGTTATATTTCGTTATTGATGTATATGAAGGTCCCACGGAGACGTAGAGGCCAACTCGCCAGGAATGTTGTCAAATATTACCGCCGAAATGTTAGGTTGGGTTAGGTTAGGTTATATTACATTATTGATGTATATAAAGGTCCCACGGAGACGTAGAGGCCAACTCGCCAGGAATGTTGTCAAATATTACCGCCGAAATGATAGGTTGGGTTAGGTTAGGTTATATTTCGTTATTGATGTATATGAAGGTCCCACGGAGACGTAGAGTCCAACAAGCCAGGAATGTTGCCAAATATTACCGCCGAGTTGTTAGGTTGGGTTAGGTTAGGTTATATTTCGTTATTGATGTATATGAAGGTCCCACGGAGACGTAGAGGCCAACTCGCCAGGAATGTTGTCAAATATTACCGCCGAAATGATAGGTTGGGTTAGGTTAGGTTATATTTCGTTACTGATGTATATGAAGGTCCCACGGAGACGTAGACTCCAACTCGCCAGGAATGTTGTCAAATATTACAGCCGAGATGTGAGGTTGGGTTAGGTTAGGCTATATTACGTTATTGATGTATATAAAGGTCCCACGGTGCCGTAGAAGCCAACTCGCCAGGAATGTTGCCAAATATTATCGCCGCGATGTTAGATTGGGTTAGGTTATGTTAGACTACGTTATTGACGTATATAAAGGTCCCACGGAGACGTAGAGGCCAACTCGCCAGGAATGTTGTCAAATATTACAGCCGCGATGTTAGATTGGGTTAGGTTAGGTTATATTACGTTCTTGATGTATATAAAGGTCCCACGCAGACGTAGAGGCCAACCCGCCAGGAATGTTGTCAAATATTACCGCCGAAATGATAGGTTGGGTTAGGTTAGGTTATATTTCGTTATTGATGTATATGAAGGTCCCACGGAGACGTAGAGGCCAACTCGCCAGGAATGTTGTCAAATATTACAGCCGCGATGTTAGATTGAGTTAGGTTAGGTTATATTACGTTATTGTTGTATATAAAGGTCCCACGGAGACGTAGAGGCCAACTCGCGAGGAATGTTGTCAAATATTACCGCCGAGATGATGTGTTGGATTAGGTTAGGTTATATTACGTTATTGATGTATATAAAGGTCCCACGGAGACGTAGAGGCCAACTCGCCAGGAATGTTGTCAAATATTACAGCCGCGATGTTCGATTGGGTTAGGTTAGGTTATATTACGTTATTGTTGTATATAAAGGTCCCACGGAGACGTAGAGGCCCACTCGTCAAGAATATTGTCAAACATTACCGCCGAGATGTTAGATAGGGTTAGGTTAGGTTATATTACGTTATTGATGTATATAAAGGTCCCACGCAGACGTAGAAGCCAACCCGCCAGGAATGTTGTCAAATATTACCGCCGAGATGATAGGTTGGATTAGGTTAGGTTATATTACGTTATTGATGTATATAAAGGTCCCACGGAGACGTAGAGGCCAACTCGCCAGGAATGTTGTCAAATATTACCGCCGAAATGTTAGATTGGGTTAGGTTAGGTTATATTACGTTATTGTTGTATATAAAGGTCCCACGGAGACGTAGAGGCCAACTCGCCAGGAATGTTGTCAAATATTACCGCCGAGATAATAGGTTGGGTTAGGTTAGGTTATATTACGTTATTGTAGTATATAAAGGTCCCACGGAGACGCAGAGGCCAACTCGCGAGGAATGTTTTCAAATATTACCGCCGAGATGATGTGTTGGATTAGGTTAGGTTATATTACGTTATTGATGTATATAAAGGTCCCACGGAGACGTAGAGGCCCACTCGTCAGGAATATTGTCAAACATTACCGCCGAGATGTTAGATAGGGTTAGGTTAGGTTATATTACGTTATTGATGTATATAAAGGTCCCACGCAGACGTAGAAGCCAACCCGCCAGGAATGTTGTCAAATATTACCGCCGAGATGATAGGTTGGATTAGGTTAGGTTATATTACGTTATTGATGTATATAAAGGTCCCACGGTGACGTAGAGGCCAACTCGCCAGGAATGTTGTCAAATATTACCGCCGAAATGTTAGATTGGGTTAGGTTAGGTTATATTACGTTATTGTTGTATATAAAGGTCCCACGGAGACGTAGAGGCCAACTCGCCAGGAATGTTGTCAAATATTACCGCCGAGATAATAGGTTGGGTTGGGTTAGGTTATATTACGTTATTGTAGTATATAAAGGTCCCACGGAGACGCAGAGGCCAACTCGCGAGGAATGTTGTCAAATATTACCGCCGAGATGATGTGTTGGATTAGGTTAGGTTATATTACGTTATTGATGTATATAAAGGTCCCACGGAGACGTAGAGGCCAACTCGCCAGGAATGTTGTCAAATATTACAGCCGCGATGTTAGATTGGGTTAGGTTAGGTTATATTACGTTATTGTTGTATATAAAGGTCCCACGGAGACGTAGAGGCCAACTCGCCAGGAATGTTGTCAAATATTACCGCCGAGATGATAGGTTGGGTTAGGTTAGGTTATATTTCGTTATTGATGTATATGAAGGTCCCACGGAGACGTAGAGGTCATCTCGCCAGGAATGTTGTCAAATATTACCGCCGAAATTTTAGGTTGGGTTAGGTTATGTTATATTACATTATTGATGTATATAAAGGTCCCACGGAGAAGTAGAGGCCCACTCGTCAGGAATATTGTCAAATATTACCGCCGAGATGTTAGGTTGGGTTAGGTTAGGTTATATTAAGTTCTTGATGTATATAAAGGTCCCACGCAGACGTAGAGGACAACCCGCCAGGAATGTTGTCAAATATTACCGCCGAAATGATAGGTTGGGTTAGGTTAGGTTATATTTCGTTACTGATGTATATGAAGGTCCCACGGAGACGTAGAGTCCAACTCGCCAGGAATGTTGTCAAATATTACAGCCGAGATGTGAGGTTGGGTTAGGTTAGGCTATATTACGTTATTGATGTATATAAAGGTCCCACGGTGCCGTAGAAGCCAACTCGCCAGGAATGTTGCCAAATATTATCGCCGCGATGTTAGATTGGGTTAGGTTAGGTTAGACTACGTTATTGACGTATATAAAGGTCCCACGGAGACGTAGAGGCCAACTCGCCAGGAATGTTGTCAAATATTACAGCCGCGATGTTAGATTGGGTTAGGTTAGGTTATATTACGTTCTTGATGTATATAAAGGTCCCACGCAGACGTAGAGGCCAACCCGCCAGGAATGTTGTCAAGTATTACCGCCGAGATGATAGGTTGGATTAGGTTAGGTTATATTACGTTATTGATGTATATAAAGGTCCCACGGAGACGTAGAGGCCAACTCGCCAGGAATGTTGTCAAATATTACAGCCGCGATGTTCGATTGGGTTAGGTTAGGTTATATTACGTTATTGTTGTATATAAAGGTCCCACGGAGACGTAGAGGCCCACTCGTCAGGAATATTGTCAAACATTACCGCCGAGATGTTAGATAGGGTTAGGTTAGGTTATATTACGTTATTGATGTATATAAAGGTCCCACGCAGACGTAGAAGCCAACGCGCCAGGAATGTTGTCAAATATTACCGCCGCGATGTTAGATTGGGTTAGGTTAGGTTATATTACGTTATTGATGTATATAAAGGTCCCACGGAGACGTAGAAGCCAACAAGCCAGGAATGTTGCCAAATATTACCGCCGAGTTGTTAGGTTGGCTTAGGTTAGGTTATATTACGTTCTTGATGTATATAAAGGTCCCACGCAGACGTAGAGGCCAACTCGCCAGGAATGTTGTCAAATATTACCGCCGCGATGTTAGATTGGGTTAGGTTAGGTTATATTACGTTATTATTGTATATAAAGGTCCCACGGAGACGTAGAGGCCAACAAGCCAGGAATGTTGCCAAATATTACAGCCGCGATGTTAGATTGGGTTAGGTTAGGTTATATTACGTTATTGATGTATATAAAGGTCCCACGGAGACGTAGATGCCAACAAGCCAGGAATGTTGCCAAATATTACCGCCGAGTTGTTAGGTTGGCTTAGGTTAGGTTATATTACGTTCTTGATGTATATAAAGGTCCCACGCACACGTAGAGGCCAACTCGCCAGGAATGTTGCCAAATATTATCGCCGCGATGTTAGATTGGGTTAGGTTAGGTTAGACTACGTTATTGACGTATATAAAGGTCCCACGGAGACGTAGAGGCCAACTCGCCAGGAATGTTGTCAAATATTACAGCCGCGATGTTAGATTGGGTTAGGTTAGGTTATATTACGTTCTTGATGTATATAAAGGTCCCACGCAGACGTAGAGGCCAACCCGCCAGGAATGTTGTCAAGTATTACCGCCGAGATGATAGGTTGGATTAGGTTAGGTTATATTACGTTATTGATGTATATAAAGGTCCCACGGAGACGTAGAGGCCAACTCGCCAGGAATGTTGTCAAATATTACAGCCGCGATGTTCGATTGGGTTAGGTTAGGTTATATTACGTTATTGTTGTATATAAAGGTCCCACGGAGACGTAGAGGCCCACTCGTCAGGAATATTGTCAAACATTACCGCCGAAATGTTAGATTGGGTTAGGTTAGGTTATATTACGTTATTGTTGTATATAAAGGTCCCACGGAGACGTAGAGGCCAACTCGCCAGGAATGTTGTCAAATATTACCGCCGAGATAATAGGTTGGGTTGGGTTAGGTTATATTACGTTATTGTAGTATATAAAGGTCCCACGGAGACGCAGAGGCCAACTCGCGAGGAATGTTGTCAAATATTACCGCCGGGATGATGTGTTGGATTAGGTTAGGTTATATTACGTTATTGATGTATATAAAGGTCCCACGGAGACGTAGAGGCCAACTCGCCAGGAATGTTGTCAAATATTACAGCCGCGATGTTAGATTGGGTTAGGTTAGGTTATATTACGTTATTGTTGTATATAAAGGTCCCACGGAGACGTAGAGGCCAACTCGCCAGGAATGTTGTCAAATATTACCGCCGAGATGATAGGTTGGGTTAGGTTAGGTTATATTTCGTTATTGATGTATATGAAGGTCCCACGGAGACGTAGAGGTCATCTCGCCAGGAATGTTGTCAAATATTACCGCCGAAATTTTAGGTTGGGTTAGGTTAGGTTATATTACATTATTGATGTATATAAAGGTCCCACGGAGAAGTAGAGGCCCACTCGTCAGGAATATTGTCAAATATTACCGCCGAGATGTTAGGTTGGGTTAGGTTAGGTTATATTACGTTCTTGATGTATATAAAGGTCCCACGCAGACGTAGAGGACAACCCGCCAGGAATGTTGTCAAATATTACCGCCGAAATGATAGGTTGGGTTAGGTTAGGTTATATTTCGTTACTGATGTATATGAAGGTCCCACGGAGACGTAGAGTCCAACTCGCCAGGAATGTTGTCAAATATTACAGCCGAGATGTGAGGTTGGGTTAGGTTAGGCTATATTACGTTATTGATGTATATAAAGGTCCCACGGTGCCGTAGAAGCCAACTCGCCAGGAATGTTGCCAAATATTATCGCCGCGATGTTAGATTGGGTTAGGTTAGGTTAGACTACGTTATTGACGTATATAAAGGTCCCACGGAGACGTAGAGGCCAACTCGCCAGGAATGTTGTCAAATATTACAGCCGCGATGTTAGATTGGGTTAGGTTAGGTTATATTACGTTCTTGATGTATATAAAGGTCCCACGCAGACGTAGAGGCCAACCCGCCAGGAATGTTGTCAAGTATTACCGCCGAGATGATAGGTTGGATTAGGTTAGGTTATATTACGTTATTGATGTATATAAAGGTCCCACGGAGACGTAGAGGCCAACTCGCCAGGAATGTTGTCAAATATTACAGCCGCGATGTTCGATTGGGTTAGGTTAGGTTATATTACGTTATTGTTGTATATAAAGGTCCCACGGAGACGTAGAGGCCCACTCGTCAGGAATATTGTCAAACATTACCGCCGAGATGTTAGATAGGGTTAGGTTAGGTTATATTACGTTATTGATGTATATAAAGGTCCCACGCAGACGTAGAAGCCAACCCGCCAGGAATGTTGTCAAATATTACCGCCG